>JAHIAM010003598.1:0-84522 GCA_021605205.1 Aegilops longissima | reverse complement strand
GCTCCACCAGCGCCAACTCTCGGCTTAGGTCGGACCCTGCCGGACCTTCCGTCGCCTGAACTTCCGGCCCTGCCTGCGCGCAGCCACTTGGGCCGAGGCCCGTGTACCCTTTCGCCCCGTAAACTATATAAACTCCTCCACCTCCTCCTAGTTAGGGTTAGCATTGGTTTAGCTCATCTTTGGTGTGAGAGCCCTTGCTCATCCACTTGGTACTTCTCCTCGGAGTTCACGACCTCTTCGGAGAAGATCCCCCAAGCGGATTCAAGACCCCCTCTAGGGTGGACCCCATCAAGACCTCCTCACGGAGAAGATCGGTTACTCGTGTATCTTTCCCTTTGTTGGTTTTGAATCTTGTGCTACCTTATGTGTTCGGTGATCTAGCCCTTGTGTAATCGAAACTTGTCGGATTGGTGTTCCTCTTGTGTGTGTTTCCTTGTGTTCTTCCGCCCGTTCATCGCGTTTTCCCTGTAGGATCCCCTCCAAACGTGAAAGATCTCCGATTAGGGTTCCACCCTACATCAGAGGGGTAGAGTGCTGGATGGGTGATGGAGTTGCTTCTCGAAGATGGTGGGAGAGGCCTACTAGAAAAACTGAGGGTGGAACTGCAATGTTATCAATAAGATTGGGGATGTGTTTCTGTGTGTGCGTGTGCGTGATAGATCTGTCGGGACGCATCCATGGATGATGAAGGGGAACCATGTGTTTGGTAAGCAAACCTAACTAGATCGGTAGATCAATTGTTGTTTGTCGGAGGAAGGGAGAGACGCAACTAATGAGGTAGATCGATTGACGTGTGGGTAAAAACGAGTTATAAGGACCTAGCTAGCTATATGTATAGCGAGAGATTGGTCGGTGTACGTCCATTTGTTAGAGGCAAATAAGGCCCAGCGAGACGGATAGACAGAGAGAATGGAGCTAGGAGGTGGTGCGAGAGGCCCAACTACTAGCTAGATAGGGGAGGAGTGTGTGGTTGTGAGAACGATGAAAAGAGGGGCGAGAGTTTACACGTGTGTCTGACCGTATGAGAGACACGAGGCAAGGACACATAAAAGGAGGAGATTGAAGGTGTGTGTGTATGTTGTAGGCAGGCATCGCTGGGGAGGTTTATCGATCGGTGTGTGTCGGAAAGGAGTTGTGGAGACTCTGGGAGAACGACCTAAAGAAAAAAATGAATGTGCCCGGTGGATAGAATACCGAGGGAGTGGGAGGGCGAGGAGGGCGTGTGCATGCACGAGAGAAATTTAGTGGTAGCTACAAAGGTTAGAGGATTGTGTGGGTGTAAGAGACTAACAAAATCATAATTTGATTTGAAAGCGGATTCATATATTTGAATAGGAGATCATAGTGTTTTAAACATTGCATGCATGAATATAGCGGTGATACACGTGTTGTGCACATGTTATACCATAATGTGATAATGCATGGCGTTTGCAACTCACAGCTAAATGCCGAACAATCTAAACCATACTATACATCAAACAATCTCACATTTTATTTGAAGTTGTGATAATGTGTGGTGTTTGCATCTTACAACTGAATATCAAACAATCTAAACAATACTATATATCGAACATTCTCACATTTTATTTGAATTTGAGGTAATGTGTGGTGTTTGCAACTCACATCTAAATACTTGTAGGCGTAGGGGGCGGGGCACCATACATAATGTGATAAACACATTATACCTATGAGACAAGGTTTAGATTATGAAGATCTAGCTAGAGCTAGAAATGTAATGTGATTTGAAATCAAAATAAAGTGGATTCAAAAAATCTAGTTCGAGTTCATATAGTACACATAGTTCATATGTAACTCGAGACCAATCATGTGGTGTGCTGTGAAGATAATACACAAACGATGGTTTAACTTGACAATAATGATGATTGTAGATCTTATTAAAACAGATAAACAAATTCAAATGCTTTGACTTCACAACAATCATTACTATAGATCTTATTCAAATAGAGAAACGAATTCAAATTTAGCTCATATTGAAGCGGTAGTATATACATTTGGAATGCACTAAAACGTTCATTTGAGTAGTAGGTTGCATGCACTATACATGTAGCGAAATATTTTAATTGAACATAACATGAATTCAAAGTTTTGAATGACATTTGTAGTGCGCATTGATTTGGTACAGTACATGTTAGGCTTGTCCGGAAATTTCAACCCGCGCCTTGTTAGCCCAAAATATTTAAGATATATCTTTGTCTCGTTGTGCTCCAACAACTCCCTCCATCTCAACCCACGCCTTGCTATTCCGAAATTACAACGCGCGTGAAAAATCCCACCTCCTGTGAAATCCCGACACGCGAAATGCCCGTGGTACCCCTGAACCGAAAGAACCGCCTCAAATCGGTGGGGGTACTTTTGTAACTTACCCCACATTTCGGACAAGCGCGTCTCTAAGCCATGGTTCCCCACTGTCATCCCATCCACCCACCCATTCGTACACCGAGGCCACGAAAACCCGCGACGAAACCCCACACCCTGCTCCGTCCGCCACCCAGCCGGAGCCTCTTCCCGACGATGTCGTCCACAGCAACACCTCGACGTCCCTCATCCACCGTACCGGATGAGGATCCGTCGTCGATCTCATCGTCCCGCCAGTTCAGCCACCCCGTCCTCCACCTCCAAGGAGCTGCCCCGACGTTCCCCTCGTCTTTCGCGCCACCTCCATTCCCACACCGCCGTCTTCACCTGCACCACCGGAAGAGCATCATCATCACCGTTTCCTCGGATGAAGCTGCGGCCTAATCGGTGCCACCAAAGAGGTGTACACTAATCGCCGCATTTTCTTCTTGATTCGATCTCACGATGCTGCCGGTGCTCGGTCCCGAGCCGACACAGCGCGGCTTCATCCACGGCGGCGTCGCCGGCCACTTCCTCCACGGCGGCGACGTCCACATCAGTAGGAGTTGCTACTGCTTTAGCTCTCGCTCGCGCTGCTGCTCTGCTCTTCCTCTCGGTCCCCTGCCTGGTCTGCTCTTGCTCTCGCTGCTGCTCTCGCTCTTGCTCTTGCTTGCGATGCTGCTCCGATTTAGCTACACTTCAGTCGACTGAATCGACTTTTGGGTCATTCGATTTTCAGGGGGTGGGGGGGGCTCGCCGGGGTGAAGGAGGAACCAGCCGCAGCGGGGAGGGGGCTCACTGGAGAGGTACACCACTATCTATCTTAGGGTTCAGGATGGGGGCGGTGGTCGCGGCGGTGCCGCGTGGTGGGCGTTAGCGGGCGGTGGCGTGGGGATCGCGGAGAAAAGCTCGGCACGGGGGCTTAGAGGATGGTCGGGGCGGCGCGGACCGGCTGTGGGAGTGTTTTCGGGCGGGCAGGCGGCGCACCGCCGTCATGGCGGCGCGGGGTGCTGTTTGGCCGGTGGTGGTGGCAGCTCGGCGGGGTGGAGGTTGAAGATGAACCGCAGCCCTTGATTTCAGATCCAACGGCTGCAAAATCGACCGACCAGAGATGAAAAAGTCACGACCGACATGTAGCCTCACCTTGCTAGTGCGTTCAGTTTCGACAAAGAAAATTCAGTTTCGACAAAGAAAATTCAGTTTTGACGCTTAAGTTCGGCCGACGATTAAGTTCAGTTTGACGATTCAGTTCAGTTTTGCAGATTAAGTTCGAGATGAGCGGCTGATGTATTTTATATCTAGCACTTTGTCGTTATGTATTTTACATCATGTATTGGAGATGCTATTAGATTCCACTCAGAGTTAACATTGTTCGTTGTCTCTCTTGTCTGCTTGACCTCGGCGTCGTACAACTCATCGGAGCTGCTCCAACGATTTAAACCCTCCATAACAATGAGCAAGACCTCGGCTCCATCTCCAGATGCCTAAGATCTTCTTCCCCTCCTCCGATAGCAAAGTCAGCCAGAGCATCCTCACCGGCCAACCCAATCACGCTGAGATCGACATGGCTTCGCCAAAGAGGTTGTACACTTGTTCCATCTCTTTTTTACTCTACATGTTATATATATTGTCCACTGAGCACACGGATTTGTTCCTTTAGTGTCTCCTTGAAATAAAAAACGTAGGAATTTTAACTTTCACTTGTCCTCCTTTCAAAATTCCTATTCATGAAGCACAAGACTAAGAGATAGTAGCATAATAGCATCATAACCGTACATTTTCTTGTGGTTTGACCTAATCTCACCATGCTTCTTTGCATCCTGTGATCTTCCAATTGTTGTGAATCAAACACCCAGATTGGCAGAAATCCTGTGTTTTTAAATTCTTTGTTTTGCACGTGCATTCCTATCCTATTCCTGTCTATTTCCTATCCCTGCATTGTTGGAATCCTCCAATTCAAACGAGCCCTTATATAATTACTTCTCTCACAGATAGTTGTCAAAGAAAACCTTGCGTGGTTTATCCCGCTCCTGCTGCTGTCATCCACCCCAGCTCAGGTGCTCCAACGATAGAAGGGTCCAGCACAGCAGGGATCCGGCCTCCAGACTGTCTTTCGACGCCTCAGATCTTCTTCCCTGCCACTGGCAGCCATGAAAATTGCATTACCATCATCAACCGAGCAGATGACCTCGAGGACTACACGGGTCCGCAAGAGAGGTCGCACTCTTTCGTGTCTGCCTACGTTATGCATCGCATAATATTACATGCTACTTTATCGTCATGTTCACCGATTAGACTCTGAGTCAGCTCCAAACTAATGGTCAAACTTGAGTTTTTAAATGGTTGTGGGGTACATATCGGGGCCGCTATCAATAGTATCTATCTACTATCTTGTTAATCTCCGGTGTCTACTATGAGTTTCATGTTGGGTGGGAAACAAACAGTAAAGAAGCCATTATCTGTATTTTTTAACTCAAGCCATTATCTGCCTGCTATTATTGGGTTTGGGTCTATCCACAGGTTGCTACCATCACTCTGGATTTCTGCATGCACTCCTTACATAATCTCACTATGTTTTATTCCTATGCATGACAGTTATTGTAAAGAATGGAACTGAACATGTAGAGCAAAAGAGACGAGCCTTGCGTGGCAATAAAATTTCATGGAGACTTCGCTCCATGGTAGGCGCAAAGGCAGCCCCCCCCCCTCCACGCATTTCGGATTGTAATCGAGAGGAAGATATCTGTTCTGAGGGGGATTCAGAAGGAGAAGACAACTCCGATTTACCGCCCGAGGTCTTCGCTCTAACTTGGCATGCTGATGTTGGCTATATCATGCATATGGTGTCTTGCATTGCTTACTTTATACATCAAATATGTCATCTGCTTAGTTTAGACATCCTTTGGGCGAATGCCATCTGTTTAGTTTATTCATCATTTATGTGAATTATGCAATGCCATCTTATTTAGCCAGGCATCATATATGTGAATTTTGCAATGCCATTGATGTCTACTACGCAACCTTCTTCTTATAGACGTTGTTGGGCCTCCAAGTGCAGAGGTTTGTAGGACAGTAGAAAATTTCCCTCAAGTGGATGGCCTAAGGTTTATCAATCTGTGGGAGGCGTAGGATGAAGATGGTCTCTCTCAAGCAACCCTGCAACCAAATAACAAAGAGTCTCTTGTGTCCCCAACACACCCAATACAATGGTAAATTGTATAGGTGCACTAGTTCGGCGAAGAGATGGTGATACAAGTGCAATATGGATGGTAGATATAGGTTTTCGTAAACTGAAAATATAAAAACAGCAAGGTAACTAAAGATAAAATTGAGCGTAAACGGTATTGCAATGATAGGAAACAAGGCCTAGGGTTCATACTTTCACTAGTGCAAGTTCTCTCAACAATAATAACATAATTGGATCACATAACTATCCCTCAACATGCAACAAAGAGTCACTCTAAAGTCACTAATAGTGGAGAACAAACGAAGAGATTATGGTAGGGTACGAAACCACCTCAAAGTTATTCTTTCCAATCAGTCCGTTGGGCTATTCCTATAAGTGTCACAAACAGCCCTAGAGTTCGTACTAGAATAACACCTTAAGACACAAATCAACCAAAACCCTAATGTCACCTAGATACTCAGATGTCACCTCAAGTATCCGTGGGCATGATTATACGATATGCATCACACAATCTCAATTCATCTACTCAATCCAACACATAGAACCTCAAAGAGTGCCCCTGGAGAATCACGACGAAAACGTGTGCCAACCCCTATGCATAGGTTCATGGGCGGAACCCGCAAGTTGATCACCAAAACATACATCAAGTGAATCACATGATATCCCATTGTCACCACAGATACGCACGGCAAGACATACATCAAGTGTTCTCAAATCTTTAAGGACTCAATCCGATAAGATTACTTCAAGGGGAAAACTCAATCCATTACAAGAGAGAAGATGGGGAGAAGAAACATAAGATCCAACTATAATAGCAAAGCTCGCGATACATCAAGATCGTGCCAAATCAAGAACACGAGAGAGAGAGAGATAGAGATCAAACACATAGCTACTAGTACATACCCTCAGCCCCGAGGGTGAACTACTCCCTCCTCGTCATGGAGAGCGCCGGGATGATGAAGATGGCCACCGGTGAGGGTTCCCCCCTCCGGCAGGGTGCCGGAACAGGGTCCCGATTGGTTTTTGGTGGCTACAGAGGCTTGTGGCGGCGGAACTCCCGATCTATCTCTGTTCTGGAAGTTTTAGGGTACGTGAGTATATATGGGTGCAGGAAGTACGTCGATGGAGCTTCGGGGGCCCCACGAGGCAGGGGGCACGCCCTAGGGGGGGGGCGCCCCCACCCTCGTGGGCACCTCCCTTGTCTCCTGACGTGGGGTCCAAGTCCATCCGGTAGCTTTCCTTCCAAAAATAACTTCTCAAGTTGATTTCGTTCCGTTTCGACTCCGTTTGATATTCCTTTTCTTTGAAACACTGAAATAGACAAAAAAACAGCAAATCTAGGTTGGGCCTCTGGTTAATAGGTTAGTCCCAAAAGTAATATAAAAGTTGAAAATAAAGCCCAATGTTGCCCAAAACAGTAGATAATATAGCATGGAGCAATCAAAAATTATAGATACGTTGGAGACGTATCAAGCATCCCAAGCTTAATTCCTGCTCGTCCTCGAGTAGGTAAATGATAAAAAAGATAATTTTTGATGTGGAATGCTAGGTGGCATAATTTCATTGTAATTCTTCCTAATTGTGATATGAATATTCAGATCCGAAAGATTCAAGACAAAAGTTCATATTGACATAAAAATAATAATACTTCAAGCATACTAACAAAGCAATTATGTCTTCTCAAAATAACATGGCCAAAGAAAGTTATCCCTACAAAATCATATAGTCTGGCTATGCTCTATCTTCACCACACAAAGTATTTAAATCATGCACAACCCCGATGACAAGCCAAGCAATTGTTTCATACTTTTGAAATTCTCAAACTTTTTCAATCTTCACGCAATACATGAGCATGAGCCATGGATATAGCACTATATGTGGAATAGAATGGTGGTTGTGGAGAAGACAAAAGGAGGGGAAGATAGTCTCACATCAACTAGGCGTATCAACGGGCTATGGAGATGCCCATCAATAGATATCAATGTGAGTGAGTAGGGATTGCCATGCAACGGATGCACTAGAGCTATAAGTGTATGAAAGCTCAACAAAAGAAAATAAGTGGGTGTGCATCCAACTTGCTTGCTCACGAAGACCTAGGGCATTTTGAGGAAGCCCATCATTGGAATATACAAGCCAAGTTCTATATTGAAAAATTCCCACTAGTATATGAAAGTGACAACATAGGAGACTCTCTATCATGAAGATTATGGTGCTACTTTGAAGCACAAGTGTGGTAAAAGGATAATAACATTGTCCCTTCTCTCTTTTTCTCTCATTTATTTATTTTTTTATATTTTTTTTATTTGGGCCTTTCTCTTTTTTTATGGCCTCTTTTTTTTTTTTTTTCTTTTTTGTCTGGAGTCTCATTCCGACTTGTGGGGGAATCATAGTCTCCATCATCCTTTCCTCACTGGGACAATGCTCTAATAATGATGATCATCGCACTTCTATTTTCTTACAACTCAACAATTACAACTCGATACTTAGAACAAAATATGACTCTATATGAATGCCTCCGGCGGTGTACCGGGATGTGCAATGACTCATGAGTGACATGTATGAAAGAATTATGAACGGTGGCTTTGCCACAAATACAATGTCAACTACATGATCATGCAAAGCAATATGACAATGATGGAGCTTGTCATAATAAACGAACGGTGGTAAGTTGCATGGCAATATATCTCAGAATGGCTATGTAAATGCCATAATAGGTAGGTATGGTGGCTGTTTTGAGGAAGGTATATGGTGGGTGTATGATATCGGCGAAAGGTGCACGATATTAGAGAGGCTAGCAATGGTGGAAGGGTGAGAGTGCGTATAATCCATGGACTCAACATTAGTCATAAAGAACTCATATACTTATTGCAAAAATCTACAAGTTATCAAAGCAAAGTATTACGCGCATGCTACTAGGGGGATAGATTGGTAGTAAAATACCATCGCTCGTCCCCGACCGCCACTCATAAGGAAGACAAACAATAAATAAATTATGCTCCGACTTCATCACATAACGGTTCACCATACGTGCATGCTACGGGAATCACAAACTTTAACACAAGTATTTCTCAAATTCACAACTACCCAACTAGCATGACTTTAATATCACTACCTCCATATCTCAAAACAATCATCAAGCATCAAACTTCTCTTAGCATTCAACGCACTCATAAGAATTCTTACAAATCTTGTATGCTTAGCATATTATGATTATTTAAGCGAATTACCATGATATTTAAGACTCTCAAAATAATCTAATTGAAGCATGAGAGTTCATATATTTCTTCAAAATAAAACTACCACCATGCTCTAAAATATATAAGTGATGCACTAGAGCAAACAACAAACTACTCCGAAAGATATAAGTGAAGATCAATGAGTAGACGAATAATTATGCAACCATGTGAAGACTATCTCATTTTAAGAATTTCAGATCTTGATACTTTATTTGAACAGCAATCAAGGCTAAAGAAAATAAAATGACGCTCCAAGCAAAACACATATCATGTGGTGAATAAAAATATAGCTCCAAGTAAAGTTACCGATGAATGAAGACGAAAGAGGGGATGCCTTCCGGGCCATCCCCAAGCTTAGGCTCTTGGTTATCCTTGAATATTGCCTTGGGGTGCCTTGGGCATCCCCAAGCTTAGGCTCTTGCCACTCCTTATTCCATAGTCCATCGAATCTTTACCCAAAACTTGAAAACTTCACAACACAAAACTTAACAGAAAACTCGTGAGCTCCGTTAGCGAAAGGAAACAAAACACCACTTCAAGGTACTGTAATGAACTCATTATTTATTTATATTGGTGTTAAACCTACTGTATTCCAATGTATCTATGGTTTATAAACTATTTTACTAGCCATAGAGTCATCAAAATAAGCAAACAACACACAAAAACAGAATCTGTCAAAAACAGAACAGTCTATAGTAATATGTAACTAACGCAAACTTCTGGAACTCAAAAAATTCTAAAATAAATTGGTGGACCTGAGTAATATGTCTAGTTATCATCTGAAAAATAATCAACTAAATATCACTCTCCAGTAAAAAGTTGAAGCTAATATCGTGAGCGCTAAAGTTTATGTTTTTTACAGCCTGATCATGAAGACTTCACCCAAGTCTTCCCAAAGGTTCTACTTGGCACAAACACTAATTAAAGAAACAAAAATACATCTAAACAGAAGCTAGATGGATTATTTATTCCTAAACAGAACCAAAAAGCAAGAAACTAAAATAAAATTGGGTTGCCTCCCAACAAGCGCTATCGTTTAACGCCCCTAGCTAGGCATGATGATTTCAATGATGCTCACATAAAGATAAGAATTGAAACATAAAGAGAGCATCATGAAGAATATGACTAGCACATTTAAGTCTAACCCACTTCCTATGCATAGGGATTTTGTGAGCCAACAACTTATGGGAACAATAATCAACTAGCATAGGAAGGTAAAACAAGCATAACTTCAAGATTTTAAGCACATAGAGAGGAAAATTGATATTATTGCAATTCCTACAAGCATATACTCCTCTCTCATAATCATTTTCAGTAGAATCATGAATGAATTCAACAATATAACCAGCACCTAAAGCATTCTTTTCATGATCTACTTGCATAGAAATTTTATTACTCTCCACATAAGCAAAATTCTTTTCATCAACAATAGTGGGAGCAAACTCAACAAAATAACTATCATGTGATTGAAAATTAAGATCAAGATGACAAGTTTCATGGTTATCATTATTCTTTAAAGCATACGTGTCATCACAATAATCATCATAGATAGGAGGCATGCTTTCATCATAGTAAATTTGCACATCAAAGCTTGGGGGACAAAAAATATCATCTTCATCAAACATAGCTTCCCCAAGCTTGTGTCTTTGCATATCATTAGCATCATGGATATTCAAGGAATTCATACTAACAACATTGAAATCATGCTCATCACATAAATATTTAGTGCCAAACATTCTAATGCATTCTTCTTCTAACACTTTGGCACAATTTTCCTTTCCATCATACTCACGAAAGATATTAAAAAGATGAAGCGTATGAGACAAACTCAATTCCATTTTTTTGAATTTTATAAACTAAACTAGTGCTAAAATAAGAAACAAAAAGATTCTATTGCAAGATCTAAAGATATACCTTCAAGCACTAACCTCCCTGGCAACGGCGCCAGAAAAGAGCTTGATGTCTACTACGCAACCTTCTTCTTGTAGAGGTTGTTGGGCCTCTAAGTGCAGAGGTTTGTAGGACAGTAGCAAATTTCCCTGAAGTGGATGACCTAAGTGCAGAGGTTATTCTCTCCAATCAATCCGTTGGGCTATTCCTATAAGTGTCACAAACAGCCCTAGAGTTCGTACAAGAATAACACCTTAAGACACAAATCAACCAAAACCCTAATGTCACCTAGATACTCCAATGTCACCTCAAGTATCCGTGGGCATGATTATACGATATGCAACACACAATCTCAATTCATCTACTCAAACCAACACATAGAACCTCAAAGAGTGCCCCAAAGTTTCTACTGAGAATCACGACGAAAATGTGTGCCAACCCCTATGCATAGGTTCATGGGCGGAACCCGCAAGTTGATCACCAAAACATACATCAAGTGAATCACGTGATATCCCATTGTCACCACAGATACGCACGGCAAGACATACATCAAGTGTTCTCAAATCTTCAAAGACTCAATCCGATAAGATTACTTCAAGGGGAAAACTCAATCCATTACAAGAGAGAAGAGGGGGAGAAGAAACATAAGATCCAACTATAATAGCAAAGCTCGCGATACATCAAGATCATGCCAAATCAAGAACACGAGAGAGAGAGAGAGAGAGAGAGAGATCAAACACATAGCTACTGCTACATACCCTCAGCCCGGAGGGTGAACTACTCCCTCCTCGTCATGGAGAGCGCCGGGATGATGAAGATGGCCACCGGTGAGGGTTCCCCCCTCCGGCAGGGTGCCGAAACAGGGTCCCGATTGGTTTTTGGTGGCTACAGAGGCTTGCGGCGGCGGAACTCCCGATCTATCTCTTTTCTGGAAGTTTTAGGGTACGTGAGTATATATGGGTGCAGGAAGTACGTCGGTGGATCTTCGGGGGACCCATGAGGAAGAGGGGAGCGCCCTAGGGGGGTGGGCGTGCCTCCCACCCTCGTGGGCACCTCCCTTCTCTCCTGACGTGGGGTCCAAGTCCATCCGGTAGCTTTCCTTCCAAAAATAACTTCTCCAGTTGATTTCGTTCTGTTTCGACTCCGTGTGATATTCCTTTTCTTCAAACACCAAATAGGCAAAAACAAAGAAATCTGGCTGGGCCTCCGGTTAATAGGTTAGTCCCAAAAGTAATATAGAAGTGGAAAATAAAGCCCAATGTTTCCCAAAACAGTAGATAATATAGCATGGAGCAATCAAAAATTATAGATACGTTGGAGACGTATCAGCCATCCTGCTTAGCTAGTCATCTTATATGTAAATTATATCAGGCCATCCTTTTTTTTCGTTACATATTACATTTGTCAACAATGTTAGTACATTCAACTGCTCTTCGTGTGCATCAGCCATTTGACACGGTGATGGCAAATTCTGGAGTGAAAACAAGGTCTTCAGAGCAGACTATGCTATCTGACGAAGCGCATATCTCGTTGGATACGGATAGCTCCTCAAAGGAGGATTCAGAGACAGATGACCAGGCCTATCCCCCCCCCCCCCGAGGTGTATGCTCTAACTTGGCAGGGTTATGTTGCTCATATCGTGTGTATGGTGTCTCGCATTGCTATGTCATTCGATTAGTTTAGACATGCTTTGTGTGAATGCCACCTGTTTAGTGTCTAATTACCATATATGTGAATTATGCATTGTCATCTTGTTGCAAGACATTATATATGTGAATTATACAATGCTATCTTGTTGCAAAGGCATTATATATGTGAATTATGCAATGCCATGCTATTTAGCCAATCATCATGTATGTGAATTATATCATGCTATCATTTTTTTTATTACGTGTTCCATTTGTCGACAACGTTTGTATATTCAACTACTCTTCCTGTGCATCAGCCATTTGAAGCGGTGATGGAAGTATCTGGAGTGAAAACAAGGTATTCAGAGCAGAAAATGCTACCTGCTGAAGCAGACATCTTGCTGGTTATAGAGAGCTCCTCAGAGGAGGATTCAGAGACTGATGACCAGTCCTATTCCCCCCCTGAGGTCTATGCTCAAACTTAGCAGGGTTATATTACCCATGTCATGCATGTTGTCTTGCATTGCTTAGTTTTTACATCATATATAGATTGCCATCTTCTTACTTGCTTACTATATAAATCATATATTTGAATTATATCATGCCATCATGTTTACATAGTACATACACATCATCTATCTGAATTATGGCATGGCAACCCATTTAATAAAGACATCATATAGTTATATCATCTCATCCTGTTTAGTGTTTACAGTCATCATATTTTGAATTAGGACATTCTATCCGTGAATGTATGTGAATTAAGGCATGCCAACCTATTTAATAAACACATTATACAGTTATGTCATGTCATCCTGTTTACATTGTCTCATATTTTGAACTATGTCTTTCCATCTTTTTTAGTTAGCCATCATAATGTGAAATTGTGTCATGCTATCCTGTTTAGTTAGCCATCATATATGTGAAATTGTGTCATGCTATCATGTTTGGTTAGACAACATAAATATGAATTATTTCATGCCCTCTTTTATTCCTCACTATCCAGTGCACCTGTCTATCATACAATGTCTATACTTTCAATTACTTTTCTTGTTTATCAGCCATTTGAATTGGAGAGCATGATGGCAGTATCTAAGGGAGTAACAACATGGTCTTCAGAAAAGATAGTGCTACTAGTTGATGCAGATAGAACCACAGTTGTACTTGCCCAAGGACCAGATCCACCACACATAACCCAGACTCTCGCAGATTGTACCCCTACCTAGTTGGACAGAGAACCAGCTACACCCCTTCTAACCCCAACCCCGGCAGATAGTAACCCAGTTCCAGTTGACACAGCACCGTCTCCACCACAGAGCACCCAAACACGAGCAGTTAATAAGGGAACTGCAGTGCCCAAAGCACGAGGACCACCACTCCGAATCCCAACTCAACGCTTAAAGGAGAAGAAGATTTGTTCTCAGGTCAGGTTCTGTAGCTATGGTTCATACTCCTTTGCTCTTGCATTACTATATTTACTCATACCAACTATTTTCAAATTTGAAGGATGGAATTGAAACTCCAATGGTGCAACAGGTATGTTTCAAACTTGTTTCTTTAACTGGTTTGCTGTTGTAACCTCCTCTATGTTGATTTCAGTTTCAATTGAATAAACAGTTATGTTCTCATGTCATGCACATTACAAGTGTTGTTATTGCTCTATAGTTACCCACACTTATATTTTGTCTATTCTGCTTTGTCTTGAACAAATATTATTTGAACTGTGTCTCTATCTTGATTTGGCAACAAAAACTAGAATGATATAGACCATAAAGTGACCATGGTACATAGATATATGTTTGTTTCATGCTGTTATCCTGTCCACTTTACTACTGAACTCATTTACCAAAATGAGTTTCATATACAACATGGTAAACATGTGATGTGTCTGCTTGTTTCTCTTTTAGTATGCGGACAAAATATTAGAGAACAATGCCGCGTTATCCAATGGTAAAGGAAGTAATGCGAGATAAGGTTCAATATAGTGAGACATCCTGTTGGTCTCCAAGAAAGCTGATAAAACTATCTTGATGATGGTGAGGGAACCCAAAAGTCCTGTCTTGATGTAGTGTTCGATTCTCGCCACTATCTGCTGGCACAAGCTCTTGGACTCGCTGCTGAATCAAGACGTCTTCTTGAGTCTCAACTTCAAGTTGAAAGACACCGATCAGATGTCTTTGCGACAGAAGTCAAGGACCGAGGAAGTCCTGCAGAATTCAGATGCATATTTTCTGGTGCAACAACAAGTTACTGGAGGATTTAAGCGCCAAACAAGAGAAAGTTAATAAGCTTGCTAAGCATCTTGCCAGCATTATGGGTACCCAGGATATTGTTTCTTGAGATCTTCTGAAGTGCTTTTAGTTCTGGATTCGTTTTGCTGCGGCGTTTATTTGCGCTGGTCGCCAACTTTGACAACCAGTGCATATGATATGTTGCTTTGTTCCCTATAGTTGCATTGGTGGCGAACTTTGATGCTCGGTGGATGTAATATGTGTAATAGCCGTGATAGCCTAGTGTGAGTTGCTTGCTTATTTATTTCCTTGTTGTCTTGTTTATTTGTTTGCTTGTAGTCATTGCAGTTCTTTTTCCGCGGTTAGCTAGTGGCTGCAATAACCTATTTTTTAAAACTAGGCCACAATAACCATGGGATAATATTTATTGTAGTGACATCGGGCCTCCCATCGTCAGAAACGATGGGCCTTCTACGGGCAGAGAAACAATGGGCCTTCTACCGTCAGAGAAACAATGGGCCTTCTGGGCGGTATCATCAATGGGCCTTACACGGGCCGTATGATCGATTGGCCAAACATGGGCCAAACAGACCGCATTATGGCCGTAAACGGGCTAGAGTTGGAATCGTCCGTTCATGGGCCGACCATAACGGGCCATCGTTAATAGGTCGTATTTGATGACGCTATGAAAACGGCCCAACATATTAACGGACCACAAACGGGCCGACTGTAACCACGGGCTGAATTTGGCCCACAAGCAGAAAATGACAGTAACGGGCCATAAGTAAACGAGTGCTAGAAATGAGCCCAAGAATAAATGGGCTCTAAGAAGGCCGAAAGATAACATGGGCTGGAAACGACCCAACGGAATAACAGGCCGTTAATGGGTATAAAGTGATACACTGTTCATTACGGGCCAGTTTCACCATGGGCCGTTAATGGGTGTAAAGTGATACACTGTTCATTACGGGCCAGTTTCACCACGGGCCGTTAAGAGGCCAAGAGTTACATAGGGCCTCATATGGGCCGAAATACGTCATGGGACATACATGCGCCAGAAGTCAAAACGGGCTGGAATCATATTGGATGGCCCAGATGACGCTACTGGGCCTAATTCGGATAGGGCGTAACGGGCCTTGGGTTAGCGGGCTGTAAATGGGCTATATGCGAATAGGCCGTTAACGAAGCTTTCCATGGGCGGCCCGCCACCTTTTGACCAAGTCAAATGGGCGGCCTTTTCACGAGAATGGGCCTCTGTTGGGCGTGCCACGGTCGACGTATCATAGGCGCCTTCCGTCAATGAGTGGATGACATCTGTCCCAACGATGAGCTGACACGTGTTTCCTCCAGCCAATGATGATTTTACACGTGGAAAATCCCCATTGGTCGGGGCTGTTAACGGGTTATCGGATCCAAAACCCGACCCGATAGCTTAACGGTGTTCCGTTATGGTGGATGCCATGTGTCGGTCACCCTTGACGAAAGCACTTCTGTGACGCGCGATTTATCGTCATGGAAGTGGACACTACCGTGATGATAATTTTGGTAATGTCATGGAACACTTCTACGACAGCACAGGTATGACTATCTGATTTTGTCATAAAATCGTCATGGATGTACATGCATGACAAAAAACGCGACCTACTGTGACAAACACGTATCATCACGGAATTGTATTTTTTGTAGTGCATGTTATTTACTTCTGTGAAGAAGCTGCTAGAATTGCAAAACCTGATAGAAAAGATAAACATAGACCGGTTGTTGGCATGCCTGTTATTTCAGTTAAACTAGGAGATCACTGTTATCATGGTTTATGTGACATGAGTGCTAGTGTGAGTGCTATTCCTTACACTTTATATCAAGAAATTATGAAAGACATAGCACCTGCTGAGATAGAGGAAATATATGTTACTATTAAACTTGCTAATAGAGACACTATATCACCAGTTGGGATTGTTAGAGATGTTGAAGTATTGTGTGGGAAAATAAAATACACAACTGATTTCTTGTTCTTGGTTCCCCACAAGATGACTTCTGTCCCATTATCTTTGCTAGACCTTTCTTGAACACATTTAATGCTAAGATAGGTTGTAAGAAACAAATTGTTGGTGTTAGCTTTGGTGATGAGTCTCATGAGTTTAATTTTTCCAAGTTTAGTAGAAATTTTCATGAAAAAGAATTGCCTAGTAAGGATGAATTAATTGGTCTTGCTTCTATTGTTGTGCCACTACTGATCCTTTAGAATAATATTTGCTAGACCATGAAAATGATTTACATATGCATGAGAGAAATGAAATAGAGAACATTTTCTTTGAACAACGTCCTCTGCTTAAACACAATTTTCCTATTGAAACTGTAGGAGGTCCTCTTCCACCCAAAGGTGATCCTGTGTTTGAACTAAAACAATTGCCAGACACTTTGAAATATGCTTATCTTGATGAAAAGAAGATATATCCTGTTATTATCAGTGCTAAGCTTTCAGAACATGAAGAAGAAAGATTATTGAAAGTTCTAAGGAAGCACCGGGCTGCTATTGGATATACTCTTGATGATTTAAAGGGCATTAGTCCCACTCTATGTCAGCACAAAATCAATATGGAACCTGATGCTAAACCCGTTGTTCATCCCCAACATTGGTTAAATCCGAATATGAAAGAGGTGGTAAGAACGGAAATACTAAAACTTCTCAAAGCAGGTATAATCTATCCTATAGCTGATAATAGATGGGTAAGTCATGTTCATTGTGTCCCTAAAAAAGGAGGTATAACTGTTGTTCCTAATGACAAGAATGAACTTATTACCCTTTGCCTTTTATTGATCAAATGCTTGAAAGATTATCTAAGCACACACACTTTTGCTTCCTTGATGGATATTCTGGCGAAATACCTGTTTCTCAACTTGATCAAGAAAAGACCACTTTCACTTGTACTTTTGGAACCTATGCTTATAGACGTATGCCTTTCGGTTTATGTAATGCACCTGCTACCTTTCAAAGATGTATGACTGCTATATTCTCTGACTTTTGTGAAAAGATTGTTGAGGTTTTCATGGATGACTTCTCTATTTATGGGAAGTCTTTTGATGATTGTTTAAGCAATCTTGATCGAGTTTTGCAGAGATGTAAACAAACAAATCTTGTCTTGAATTGGGAGAAGTGCCACTTTATGGTTAATGAAGGCATTGTCTTGGGTCATAAAATTTCTGAAAGTGATATTGAAGTGGACCAAGCTAAGGTTGATGCAATTGAGAAAATTCCATGTCCTAAAGATATAAAAGGTATTCATTGTTTCCTAGGTCATGCTGGTTTCTATAGGAGATTTATCAAAGGCTTCTCTAAAATTTATAGGCCTCTCACTAGTCTCTTGCAAAAGGATATTCCTTTTGTTTTTATGATGATTTTCTTGAAGCCTTTGAAACACTCAAGAAAGCCTTAATTTCTGCACCTATTGTTCAACCACCTGATTGGAACTTGCCTTTTGAAATTATGTGTGATTCTAGTGATTATGCTGTTGGTGTTGTTCTAGGACAAAGAGTTGATAAGAAACTGAATGTTATTGATTATGCTAGTAAAACACTAGGTAGTGCTCAAAGAAATTATGCTACTACCGAAAAAGAATTCTTAGCAGTGGTGTTTGCTTGTGATAAATTTAGACCTTATATTGTTGATTCCAAAGTAACTGTTCACACAAACCATGCTGCTATTAAATATCTTATGGAAGAAAGATGCTAAACCTTGACTTATTCATTGGGTTCTCTTGTTGCAAGAATTTGGTTTACATATCATTGATAGAAAAGGAGCTGAGAACCCCGTAGCTGATAACTTGTCTAGGCTTGAAAATGTGCTTGATGACCCACTACCTATTGATGATAGTTTTCCTAATGAGCAGTTAGCTGCAATAAATGTTGCTAATAGCACTCCTTGGTATGCTAACTATGCTAATTACATTGTTGCTAAATATTTTCCACCTAGCTTTACATACCAACAAAGGAAAAAAAATTCTATGATTTAAGACATTACTTTTGGGATGACCCACATCTTTATAAACAAGGAGTAGATGGTATTATTAGACGTTGTGTACCTGAGCATGAACAGGGACAAATCCTACGGAAATTTCACTCTGAGGCTTATGGAGGGCATCAAGTTGGAGATAGAACTGCTCATAAGGTATTGTAGACTGGATTTTATTGGCCCACTCTCTTCAAGGATGCCTGTAAGTTTGTCTCATCTTGTGATGAATGTCAAAGAATAGGTAATATCGGTAAGCGTCAAGAAATGCCTAAGAATTATTCACTTGTTGTTGAACCATTTGATGTTTGGGGATTTGATTACATGGGGCCTTTTCGTTCTTCTAATGGGTATACACATATTTTGGTTGTTGTTGATTATGTTACTAAATGGGTAGAAGCTATTCCAACTAGTAGTGCTGATCACAACACCTCTACTAAAATGCTTAAGGAAGTTATTTTCCCAAGGTTTGGAGTCCCTAGATATTTAATGACGGATGGTGGTTCACACTTTATTCATGGTGCTTTCCGTAAAATGCTTGCCAAGTATGATGTTAACCATGGAATTGCATCACCTTATCATACTCAGTCTAGTGGTCAAGTTGAACTTAGCAATAGAGAAATAAAGTTAATTTTGCAAAATACTGTCAATATGTATAGGAAGAATTGGTCTAAGAAATTAGATGATGCACTTTGGGCTTATAGAATAGCTTATAAAAACCCTATGGATATGTCTCCTTATAAAATGGTTTATGGAAAAGCTTGTCATTTACCTCTTGAGTTAGAACATAAAGCATATTGGGAAGTGAAAGAGCTCAACTATGATTTCAAACTTGCTGGTGAAAAGAGGTTATTTGATATTAGCTCATTAGATGAATGGAGAACCCAAGCATATGAAAATGCAAAGTTATTCAAAGAAAAAGTTAAAAGATGGCATGACAAAAGAATCCAAAAGCGTGAGTTTAAAGTCGGAGAATATGTTCTTTTGTACAACTCTCATTTCAGATTCTTTGCAGGAAAGCTCCTCTCAAAATGGGAAGGCCCATATGTCGTCTGGTGCCATCAAAATAAATAATTCCAAAGGTACTAACCCGAAGCTTGTCAATGGGCAACGAATAAAGCATTATATCTCAGGTACTCCTATTAATGTTGAAAGTAATATTATCCAAACTTTGACACCGGAAGAACACATAAAAGATTCCTTCCGGAACACTTCAGAATCGTGAAAATAAAGAGGTACGTGATACGGTAAGTAAACGGACTCCGAAAAATCCGCAAAAATATTTTTTATCAGTTTTGGAATATTTAGAATTTTGGAAATAAAGAAACTTCCAGGAAGCGTCCCCTGGTGGGCACAAGACACCAGGGCGCGCCAGGCTTGCCTGGCGTGCCCAGGTGGGTGGTGCCCACCTAGGACACCTTTCGTACTCCGTTTTTCTTCCATGTACTTGTCCTCCAAGATAAAATCTATATATACTCGCCGAACCTGTTAACCGCCGTATCGCGGAGAAATCCCGTGTTCTCTTTTTTTCCCTTGCTGTTTTCTGTCAGATCCCATCTACCATGGTTACTTCAAGCTCCTCCAGGGACAAATTCTTCAAGAACGTCATCAACCCATATCTGCGGGAGGTGGTGCAGCACCCTTAGGTCATTGAGATGCATGAGGGGGTGCTTCACCTTCACGATGTGCCCTGTCCCAAGGGGACGGGAACCATGGAGGCTAGGCTTGAAGCTGTGGAACAAGATGTCTTCCGGTGCAAGGGGATGGTGGAGCGTGGACTCCATGCTAATCACCTCATGATCACAGACCTCTCCCGTGATCTCAAGGTGGATGGCAAGCCCATGAAGGGCATCGTCTTCACCTTCAACAAGCAAATCAACTTCCTCCAAAGCCAGATCTATGACCTCCAGAACCAAGTCTTTGAATATGAGTTGAGGTTTGAAGGTATGAGTTTGGCTGCTAGTTGTAGGACCCATGAGACTCACTCTTCCTCTTATGATGGTGGACCACTACCATGGAAATCCGAGGACAAGACCTCTTCTTCTTCACCACCACCATCTTCTTCACCACCAAAGGAGAACTGAGTATCGGGTATGGGCATTCCCCTTGGCTTCCACCAAGCTTGGGGGAGGTGCCCCGGTATCGTATCATCCCAATATCTTTTTGCTTTTACTTATCTTAGTTCAATATTTTTGCTTTAGATGAAATAAAGTTTAGTTCGATCCTTTCTTCTTTGAGAGTTTGCTTAGTGATCTATCATTGTAATCGTGTGCAAGTTATATAATAAAGTTTAGTTTGAGTTTTGCTTTCTTTACTTTCATGTTGCAAATAAAGAAAAGAAATAAAAGAGAAAAGAAATAAATAAAAGAAAGGAAATAAATCAATAAGATCATATACTAATCCTATGGTAGGTGATTGCACCACATAAGGAAAAGTATAAGTAGGAAATTTTATTAGAGATTGGCAAACATAGCATTAGTCAATGATGCAACTCATGAAAGAATTAATAAGGGAAGAGAAGATTCACATATAAATATACTATCCTAGAAATCTTTTGTGATTGTGAGCCCTCATCAAAATATTATGTGCCAAAATTGTTGACATTGGACAAGGAAGACAACTTAATGGTTTATGTTTGTTTATATTCACATAGAAGTCATATTGTCATAGATCCTTCAACATGTGGTGCTTTCCCCTATCTTTGCTAGCCAAAAATTCTACACTAAGTAGAGATACTACTTGTGCATCCAAAAACCCTTAAACCCAAATCTTTTTCAAGTGTCCACCATACCTACCTAGGGATTGAGCAAGATCCCTCAAGTAAGTTGTCATCGGTGCAAAAAGGAAATAAAAATTGCTTCTAAAAATGTGAGATCATTTAGTGTAAGAGAAAATTGAGCGTTGTACGAACTTGGATGACAAAGAATAAAAGCGACAAACTGCATAATAAAGGTTGTCATCTTAAGGGGCGATACAACGTGACGTTCTCTTGCACTAAGGGATTGAGCATACAAACAAATAAGCGCATGGCAACCTCTGCTTCCTTCTGAGAAGGGCCTATCTTTTAGTTTTATGTATTTACTTTTATGCAAAGAGTCAAAGTTTTCCTTCTATTCCTTTTTATTTTATCTTTTGGCAAGCATCATGTGGTGAGGAAAGATCTAGGAACATATGTCTGGTTGAATATAGATAGCATGAGTTATTATTGTTGATATCACCCTTGAGGTGAGTATGTTGGGAGGCGAAACTATAAGCCCCTATCTTTCTATGTGTCCGGTTGAAACGTTTTGCTCATGGGTACGAGGTGAGTGTTAGCAATCATAGAAGACTATATGATGGTTGAGTATGTGGACTTGCTTAAAAGGCTCCGATACGTGACTCTTCCTGAAAAGATGATGAATTGTAGTTGCAAAGTTGACTGAGAAAATAGTTTGTTTGTTTCTAATAGAGTTTTTACTTTATACTTTGATTATGTGATGAATTGTTACTTATTCATGGGAAGTATATGATGCAAGTTCTATGATAAAAGTCTTATGTTTAAATTTGTTACTGTTATAGTAATCAACATGATGCTTCTATGTCCGTATTTTGTTTTTATCGACACCTCTCTCTCAAAGCATGTGGACATGTTTTTCGATTTCGGTTTTCGCTTGAGGACAAGTGAGGTCTAAGCTTGGGGGAGTTGATACGTCCATTTTGCATCATGTTTTCTTACTGTTATTTATAATGTTTTATCCATAATAATGCTTTTTGGAGTAATTCTAATGCCTTTTCTCTCATAATTGACAAGGTACTAGCAAAACGCCCATGCGTTGCTACGGGCTATGCATATATAAATTAATCGGACAAATGATTAAGGTCGTCTGTAAGGTCAAGGCTCATTTGTTCTCAAAGGTTGAGACGTGTTCGGACATCAAACGAACGCTTAGTAGGCTCTTCAAAATTCAATTGTATGGACAGTCCGGGCTCCGCCAAATTTAGACCATATATGGGGAAGAAATGCGGTTGTTCAGCCAATCCCCCATGTTATCTCCAACACATGGGTCCAACACAAAGCCCCCCTATAAGTGCATCTAGTGCCCCTTAGTGATTTTGGTGTATTGAAGACTTATAGGTTAAGGGACTAATGTGTTTATGAGTGTACACAGGTCTATAAGTCTATGTGGAGTTTGATATTTATAGAGAAAGTCGACCCCTAAAAATGAAGTTCTTCGGCTGAAGACTTTGAAAGGGAAGAAATTGGTGTAACCTTGAAGACTTGGTATTCATTCGAGGAACTTGAAGCGTGAAGACTTTTGTTTTCGTAGTTTCATTTTCTCTTTTCTTGAGTCATAGGAAACACCGTCTTCGTTAAAGGGGTCGAGGAAATACTAAGGAAAAATCTCCATGTGATGCTCAACTCAAAATCCTACACCTACCAATCCCTTGAGTGAAGCCATTGGAAATCTCATACAGATTCAGTCATATTCTTGATGATGAGACGGTTATTCTGGTCTCTGAGGAATTTGTTCTGACTGAGGAGTTAGGAATTCGCCAGTGCGGATTGCCTACACAGTGAGGAACATGATAGCCCTGAGGAATTCGAGCCTCAAATTTCCGACCGTTGTTGTGCTACACGCCAGCTGTCCCAAAATATCTACCCACCTAATGGTCATATCATTGAAGGGCATTTATGTCTTATCATGTCGGGCTGCTCCCTAGGCTATAAATAGCCGGCCCCTACAACCACTAGCTGGTTGGCTGCTCCGAGAGAAACTGACACTTGTCGTTTGAGAGCATCCCTTCCTCCGAGGACTTTGAGCAAAAATCATCAAGTGAGGAAAAACCAAACCCAAACACCTACAAACCCAAAGTGATTGAGCATCACTTAAGAGATTGATCCTGCGTGGATCCGACGTTTGTTATCTATGAAGATTGTGCTTCTTCCAGACGGTTAGGCGTCATGGTCTAGAGCATCCAAGAGGAATTGTGGATCGCCGAGTGACCGAGTTTGTGAAGGTTTGGAAGTCACCTGAAGACTTACCACGAGTGATTGGGCGAGGTCTGTGTGACCTTAGCTCAAGGAGAATACGGTGAGGACTGTGTGTCCGGGACTGTGTGTCCTCAGGTTTAAATACCTAGCCGCTCCAACCAGATGTACAACTAAGACAGCAGTTGGAACTGGTCTACCAAATCATTGTCTTCACCAAGCTGACTGGTTATATTTCCTCAACTCTTTCATTTCCTCATTACTGTGTTGTGCACTTGTTCATATTTGTGTTTGAAGACTTTGACTGAAGACTTCCTCAATTTCCTCTGTTCAATTTCTTCAGTTTGTTTGTCTTCATCCTGTGTTATCATGTGATTACGCTTTATGTACTCTGTGCTTGTCTTCATTTCATCATGATGACTATGGTTGTGTTCTGTTATGTTTACTTTTGAGTACTTATTCCGCTGCTAGTAGTTCTTCGCTAGGAATTTCCTCACCGCAAATTCCTCAGTGAAGAATCCATAAAAATCGCCTATTCACCCCCCATCTAGTCGATATAACGCACTTTCAATTGGAATCAGATCAAGGTACTCCCTTGTTCTGTGTGATTTTGGTTTAACCGCCTGGAGTTTTAGTTATGTCGACCGCAGGTATGATCAAGGTCTCTGCTGGGTGTCCTACATTCGATGGGACGGACTACCCCTACTGGAAGAATAAGATGCGAATGCATCTTGAGGCAATTGATAACGATCTCTGATATGTTGTGGAAAATGGTGTTCCCTCAGTCACACCTTCTCTGAATGTTGCTGATGTGAAGAGATTCAAGCAACTCGACTCTCAAGCGAAGAATATCATATGTGGCCATCTGAGCAAAGGACAGTATGGAAGAGTGAGTGCTTTGGAAACTGCTAAGCTTATCTGGGATAGGTTGTCCAAAGTCAATGAAGGAGTCTCAACACAGTGTGACTCTCGAGTTGATGTTCTTCACAATCTCTTCAACCGCTTCAAAAGACTCGACAATGAAAATGTTCAACAAACCTTCGATCGCCTCACTGACATCTCAAATGAGCTTCAAGCACTTGGTGCTACTGACATCATCGACCATGAGGTGGTGAAGAAATTGCTGAGATCGCTTGATTCCTCATTTGATACTCTGGCACTGATGATACAAGACCGTGCTGACTACAAGTCACTTGATCCCGCTGATATCCCCGAAAGGCTAAATACTCATGAGTTCCAGCTTGTTGAAAAGAGAGACCTCTATGGTTCGAGCTATGGCAGATCACGTGCACTGAAGGCCAAGGCAGTTTCTGAGTCTGAAGATGAAGATTTGGGCAGCAGCCTTGGTGATCCCGAAGAACTGAGCCATGAGCTAGCACTGCTTGTGAAGAAATTCCAAAAGTTCTCAAGACGTGGTCGCTTTGGAAAACCCTCAAGGAGCAATGATTCCTCATCCAGTGACTACAAGAAGAGGCTTTGTCACAAATGCAAGAAATCTGGACACTACATTCAAGATTGTCCTCAGTGGGAAAAGGAATCAAAGAAGAAGAAATACAAGGATTATAGTTCAGATGATGCGAAGAAAAAGAAGAAATCCTCAAAATCTTCATCATAAAAATCCTCGAAGTCTTCGTCTCACAAGAAGAGCAGCTCCAAGAAGGCTCGGCATTCATTGGCAAGGAGATGGACTCTGAGGCTAAATCTGAGGAACATGAGGAAGAGGAGGCATTTGAGGAGTCCGAGTCTGGTGTGGCGAGCCTAGCCCTCGCTACTATAGTCGTTAACAAGTTTATCTTCAACTCTCAAGAACATGATCTCACCAACAAGGCTGATGAAGGCAATGATGACTACGCTCCCACCTATTGCTTCATGGCAAAGGGTGCCAAGGTACTCAAATATACCTCGTATGAATCAAGTGAGAATGAATCTGATGAAAACCTCAAACCCGGCTACTCTAAACTTGCTAAGATTGCTGTGAAACAACAAAAGGCTTTTGAAAAGGTTCAAAACATGCTAGACAAAAGTGATGATATGTTGGGTGAAGAAATGGATCACACTAAAACCTTGATTGAAAATCTTCAGAGACTTCAGTCTAGGTTGACAACCTTCAAGGTCATCATAACACTCTCTTATCTGATCATGAGAAGCTTTCTTATGAATTTCTTCAAAGAAAGCAAGATCTTGAAAAGCTAAGAGTGAGTTATGAAGATCTTCAGAAGGAGCGCGATTCATTACTTGCTCAACAAATCAGCGCTGCTCAGGAAGAATTTGTTCCTCCATGTTTGAAGTGCATTGAACGTGAATCTGCTAATTCATCACCTGAATGCTCAAATGCTTCTAATGTTACAAATTCTTCAAATGTCTCTGCTATCACTAATTCCTCATCTGAGGACATTGCTAGTATCACTGATGATGCAGGGTGAAGGAATTGTACATGACAGGCATGTACAAAAGCCTCAAAGGGCATCAGACTCTTTGTGATGTGCTTAAAAGGCAGATCCTCAATAGGAACCCTAGGAAAGAGGGTATTGCCTTTGAGAGGAAACTCAATGCTGATGGTACATATTGGAAGCCTGAGCAGTACCCCAAAACCTCATGGGTTGTTGCAAAGGGACCTCCAGTTGATCCATCCAATTTATCTGGCTTTACTTGTGAATCTCCTCATTCTTATGATGAGTCATTTGACTCCAACTATAAACTGTTCAAACATCAGAATGGTGAAGTATTTGCTAGATATGTTGGTACTAACTGCAGGAACGGTTCCCCTATGAAGAAAATCTGGGTTCCCAAAAGATGCTTTGAAAGTCTTTAGGTGAATGTCCTCTAACACCACCTGTGAAGAATAGGAACCCCAGATCAAATTCTTCATATGGACCAAATTCTTCATATGGATCCAAGTCCTCATACGGACCAAATTCCTCACGTGGATCCAATTCCTCAAAAGGATCAAAGTTCTCATATGATCATCATCGCGCTAACCCCTCTGTTTCGCATGGAAGAGCTAAGGGCTATGAATATGAGCATTACTCTTCTAACCATTATGTTCATAAGTCCTCAAAGAATTTCTCTGCTTATTCATATGCTTATCCTAACTCCTCTTATGTGAAACGAAATGGACTAGCTTCTATGCCTCCTTTCTCATACGGAGCTCGCAGAGTGATGAACTCTTTGCCACCCCTTCAGATGTGGGTGGTGAAGAAAAAGAACTAATCTCTTATGTAGGGTCGGGTCTCCAGACGTGCTAAAACGTCTGAAGAATTTGCTAGAGACCTGAAAATTGCCTGAAAGGACGCAGGCTAATCATTGAAGAAATGAACTCTCAATCCTCACATCCTCATACTGCTTTATCTGTTCTATTGCTTGATGAAATTGATTTGATGAATTGATGTCATATTCTTCACTGATGAAGTATATGAGTTCGTAAGCTGCACTAATTCATCTACAGGATGATCAACCCAAAGCCACTGAGTGGGTCCTCGATAGTAGATGTACAAATCACATGACTGGTGACAAGAATCTATTGATGGATGCTCCCTTATCTCCATCCCATCTGAAGCATATCATCTTCGCTGACAAAGGCAAAAGTCAGGTATTGGGACTAGGTAAGGTTGCGATCTCAAAGGATCGACACATGGACAAAGTCATGCTTGTCGAGTCCTTAGGACACAACCCCATGTCTGTCTCAATGCTTTGCGATCTTGATATGGTTGTTGTCTTTGGCAAGTATCGTTGTGTTGTGATCATGGAAGCTGACAATTCCAAAGTCTTCGAAGGATTTAGGAGAGGAAACTTGTAAATTGTTGATTTCTCTACAGGACCACAACCAGCCGTGTGCCTACTCGCAAAACCTTTAGAAGGCTGGCTATGGCATCAATGACGTGGTCATGCAGGCATGAGGAATTTGCACACGCTTGCGAAGAAGAAGCATGGCATTGGCATTGAGAATGTCAAATTCCTCAAGGATCACTTATGCGGAGCCTGCGAAGCTGGAAAGATGACCAAGGCCAAGCATCCAGCGAAGACTATCATGACTACTACTCGACCATTTGAATTGCTTCACATGGATCTCTTTGGTCCTAACCATTATTCTGCAGTTACAAATGATGCATATCTATATGGCTTTGTTATTGTTGATGATTACTCTCGTTACACATGGGTACACATTGTTACTTACAAACATGAAGTGCAGGAAGTCTTCAAACAATTTTCCTCGAGGGCTTCAAGCAACTTTGGTGTGAAGATCAAGCACATCAGAAGTGAAAATGGAACTGATTTCAAGAATTCTGGTCTTGATGACTATCTTGATGAACTTGGTATTACTCATGAGTTATCTTCTCCTTATACTCCTCAATAGAATGGCGTCGTGGATCGCAAGAACAGGACTCTTATTGAGATGGCTTGCACTATGCTTGATGAATATAAAACGCCTCTTCGTTTCTGGATTGATGCAATTGATACTGCATGCCACATCATCAACAGAGTATATCTTCACAAATTCTTCAATAAGACTACCTATGAACTCCTCACTAACAAGAAACCCAATGTGAGCTATTTCAAAGTCTTCGGTGCTAAATGCTGGATTAGAGATCCTCATCACAACTCTAAATTTGCACCAAAAGCACATGAAGGTTTTATGCTTGGTTACGGAAAGGACTCACACACCTACAGAGTCTTCAACAACGTTCTCCACAAGGTTGTTGAAACTGTAGATGTGCGGTTCAATGAAACTAATGGCTCTCAAAGAGAGCACCTACCTTCTGTGATAGATGAACCAACACCTGAGGAATCTATCAAGTTCAAGGCTACTGAGGATGTCATTCCTAGCAAAGAATCTACAGAAGAATTCATTCCAGAACGTGAAGAACGTCGAGCTGAAGCATCTAAAGAAAATGGTGTTGAAGAAAATGCTGATCAAATTCCTCGACGACAACCAGCTCATCCTCGCGTTGCAAAAGAAGTGCAAATTGAGAAGATCATCGATGACATTGAAGCACCAGGTCCTCTCACATGCTCAAGAGCTTCACATTTATCTAACTTTTGTGGGCACTTTGCTTTTGTCTCTATCACAGAGCCCACTAAGGTAGATGAAGCATTTTTGGAGCCTGAGTGGATTCAAGCCATGCAAGAAGAATTACGTCAGTTCGAGCTCAACAACGTATGGGAACTGGTCAAACGTCTAGATCCTCGCAAGCACAATATCATTGGCACAAAGTGGATCTACCGCAACAAGCAAGATGAAAATGACCTTGTGGTGAGGAATAAGGCACGACTTGTAGCTCAAGGCTACACACAGGTTGAAGGAATTGATTTCGATGAAACTTTTGCACCTGTTGCTAGACTTGAGGCTATTCGCATATTACTTGCTTATGATAACCATCATGATATCACTCTATATCAAATGGATGTGAAAAGTGCACTCCTCAATGGTAAGCTTGAAGAAGAAGTATATGTTGCTCAACCCCCAGGTTTTGAAGATCCAAAGCATCCTGACAAAGTCTTCAGACTCAATAAGGCCCTCTATGGCCTCAAACAGGCCCCTCGGGCGTGGTATGATACTTTGAAGGAATTCCTCATGAAGAAAGGCTTCAAACCCGGTTCACTTGATCCTACTCTTTTCACTAAGTCTTATGATGGTGAATTATTTGTGTGCCAAACATATGTTGATGATATTATCTTTGGTTGTACTGACCAACGTTACACTGACGAATTTGGTTATATGATGAGAGAGGAATATGAAATGTCTATGATGGGAGAATTGAAATTCTTCTTAGGTCTTCAAATTCGTCAAAAGCGCAACGGCATATTCATATCTCAGGAGAAATACCACAAGGATGTACTGAGGAAATTCGACATGCAAGATTGCAAAGGCGTCAAAATTCCAATGCCCACTGACGGTGTCCTGGACTAGGGGGTACTCACCACGTCATCCCCCAATCGGTTAGATTGGGCCGAGGACCCCCAGGGCCGCATACTCATGGGCCAGTCCGGACAGGTGCCGCATACAAGGAAGATTCCACAAGACTTGGTGATCAAGACATGGACTCCTCCCCCACCGTCGTATTCGGCTAGGACTCTTGTTATCCTAGGCCTCTGGTGCATTATATAAACCAGGGCCAGGCTAGTCGACACATATACAATATACAACAATCATACCATAGGCTAGCTTCTAGGGTTTTGCCTCCTTGATCTCGTGGTAGATCTACTCTTGTACTACCCATATCATCAATATTAATCAAGCAGGAGTAGGGTATTACCTCCATCAAGAGGGCCCGAACCTGGGTAAAAACATCGTGTCCCTTGTCTCCTGTTACCATCCGCCTAGATGCATAGTTCGGGACCCCCTACCCGAGATCCGCCGGTTTGACACCGACATTGGTGCTTTCATTGAGAGTTCCTCTGTGTGTTCGGCAAAAGGTCGATGGCTCGCCCGCAGATCAACTGCGACTTCCGCATATTCGTCACCAGCTCGACTGGTCACCTTGGTTCGACCAAGGACTGCGCCCTATCTCCGATCGTCATGTTCGGATGAGGGCCTTCATCAACATCAACTCCGATCTCTATCAAGATCATGGAGGAATCATCCAGTGAGCCCGGGGACTCAACGTCAACAATTCCCTCGGGCGACCGTGCTATTTTTCTGGACAGCGAACTTGCATCCGCCGTCACCGCCTCCTCGAGCGTCGGTTTGACGATTGCTTCGGTGTAATTGCGCGAAATTAAGTCTACAACAACCCTGGAAAATTTTGTCGAGTTCCGATGGAGGAATCTCTGGCAATCTCCGATATACCGGAGCCGCATTGAATCTGGACGAGAATCCGGACGAGTTTAGGGCTTGGTGTCCAGCTTCTATCTCGGACTTCCTTTGGAAGATCCAACCTTTGATCGGCTGCGTAATTCCTATATCTAACACCCCTCAAAATTTCAGCTCGATCCGACCGTCCAAACTCCGGGAACCTTCCGATTAGTGCATCACTTTTCGGATCTGTTTTCTGCGCGAAAACGAATCCGACCCGAGTTCGTCTTTTTATGAACGGGATTTTGGACATCCTTTTTGAAGGAATTTTTGTATGGGGTACTGTGTTTCGTTACCGAACACATCCCACTAACTTTAAAATCTTTTGAACATGATCTTCAATATCATGCTGGTGTCAAACCAGTCCGGCAATATTGCTCCACAGCTGCCGACCTGCGCTAGACACGTTGTCACTTTGTTGAGACGAGCTCGACTTCTTCGGATCATCATCTCGGCAAGCCGAACAAGAGTCCGGCATCGCGAAGGATAAATCATCACCAAACATCGCCGCCCCATGGATTACACGGGGCGGGCATACCGGCATCGCCGCACGGTCGCATCATCAAGCCGGCATCGACCATGTCACGACTTGCATCGGCAGGGCCACACTATTGCTTCTTCAAGCTGGTGTCCATCACGCCGACCTACTTCGACATCTCGGCTGGACCGGGGGCTTCGCCATCTCTTCATCAACCTACTCCGGACACTTCGGCGTCACTAGCCGACCAGGCAATGGGTGCGCGGATCGAGTCCCAATTTTGGGAATCACCTTCCTTCGGATTGCTACAACAAATAAACCAGGTGCTATTAATCCTAGTATTTCTTTTTGCTTGTTTGGATTAATTTTTCCCAAGGAATTATTACTCTGGTTTGTCCATCATATGTACATAGGTCTATCAAATGGTGGCCACATTATCGACAACCGCATAATGGTTCGGTCAGTTTCCGTACATAGTCCGGCAAACGCCGCATCCGGAACTCGGACCGACCTGTGAATTCAGGCCTTGCCATGCCTTTACCGCATCATGCCGCCGCCCTGCATCGACATTGACTTCGGCGCCAGGCCATATTTCTTTTATTACTCACTTTGCATATATTATTTATTATGCAACGATTTTTTTATTATTACTATTATCTCTGGTTTGCACTATTTTTTGTGCACAGGAAAATGATCCAGCCGGACTATATCCTTTGACACTTTGTCAACACTTCATTACCCCATGTCAGGGACTTCGGCATCACTCTGCCATCCTGCATTGACCGTGATATGTCACCACTTCGGAGTGCCGAGCTCTTTGCTCCGCCACCTCGGGACCGGCTTGGGGGATGGAACCTTGTCCCGCATCAAGCTCGGATCGCGTCGTCAATACCGAACACATTAACCAGCTAAGTTGCCTTCATGCTCAAAGTCTTAAATTTCTAACTTGTGTTCGGTTCGACCAAGCATTATACTTTTTTGGGAAAAAAAAGTTGCTTGTATAAATTTTTCCTTGTCCAAACTTTGTTCACATACTTGACGCGCTACCGCTCATTATACACAGGGCTTCTTTAATGAAGCTTATTTAAAGGGATTTATGCCCAACACATGTGTCACACTTCCGCATGTACCTTTTATTCACCATTATATGCATCGATATGACTTAAGTTTTGGCCAAGCTGGGTTGCCTGGCTCTTGTGCTTACCCCTATGTTCCCGATTGTTTGGCTAGGTGGTAAAGGAGCACCTCTGCGATTATTCTTGCCGGGTCAGCCGGATGTGTACCTCGACCGGTGAAGCCGAAAGCTAAGCGTTCTTAAGGGAATACTCGGTCGGTGAACTAAAAGATGATTTCTTACCTATTTATTTACCTGCCCCCAGATGTTTTTCTACTCTTTTCGCAGTCCGGATATGCACTTTAGGGCATGCCTCCCAGGGAAAGGAACCCCTAACGGAACTATTCTCCCTGGAAGATGTTTCTTACTAACCATGTAATATAACATAACTAGTTGGGCACTTGTCTGACAAAGCACTAATGACCCCTACGCCTGGTCTCCACGCATGCCCCGGCTTTTATAACCGCGAGGGTATTCGGACACACTCCGGACTATTGGGTCCGGAGGTTGAAGCGAAAAGGTCCGCTACGACAAACGATCTACAATCCGGCTAGAAGGCATTCTACATGTCACCTTACATTTTATAGTCAACTTTTACCCAAGTCACTTGGGGGCTCTTATGTTTATTTGAGTCGTTTCATGCTAAGTGTTTTTCCTCTTAGTCGTTGCAAAGTTAAAGCACGGCAGAAGCACTTTTTTTTCTCTAAAGTCCAATTTTTGGATTGGCACCGAACACTTGATCTTGTTCGGACGTCATGTTTTTACTGACGTTTTTTGGTTTTCCAAGCTTTTGGCACTTTTAACTATTTGTGTGTTTTCAGCACAAGTCTCGCAGTGCAACATCGGACACCTTTAGAGATTCGGCAAAAACATTCTCGGATATTGCTATATATGCATCAGTTTCGAATTGTGTCTTCGGTCAATAGTTGGGTTGCCCGGCTCCCGCGCTTTCCTCCTACGTTCCGCTTTGTTCGTCTAGGTGTGCAAAGGGAGAACCACTGCGATTGTGCTTCCAGCTCGCATGGTCAAGCACCTCAGTGGATAAAGCCGAAAACTGACTGTCACAATAGGTGTAAACTGGTCAGCTATCCGATGACTATATTAAATGACGGGCCATTCATAAAATTGGCCGAAGTGTTTCCGGCTTGACCTCGACTGTCGCCGAACACTACATGGGGCTATTAACTGGCCTCCCAAACTAAATCCTCGATATTCTGCTCTTACATTGGAGCTGATATTTCATGATCATGCTTAGCATGACAACCAAAGAAAGGAACCGATAGCGGGACTATTTTATTTGGAAGACATTTCTTCTATTAAACAGTAATATAACATGTCTCTCCACGTACCTTTGTTTATAAAATTGTATGGCCAGGTTGCCTTGTTTGTTGTAAATCTTTGCCCTCATAAAGGCTTTATAAAGTAGGACAAACACTCCTCGGCTATTGGCCGAGGAGGTGGAAGCTGATGGTCGATCAACAAAGTTTTGTACAATAAGGATTCGAGCATTAATGACGTTAAGTACTTGGATACATAGAGTCATTACACATAATTTGTGATTTTACTATGGATATCGATCCTTAATTCGGCCTCCCGTGCCCACATTAAGGCTCGGGGGCTACTGTGCTTTGGGCTTATTATTTACAAATATTAAAGGGCACATCGATCCCCGATGCGGCGTTGCCACCCGACCCGATGTCTTGGGGCTCTTGCATTGCATGTCCAATGCAGAAAATTTTAAGTGTAATACAGATCTTGAGGAGATTTTGATCCTCGGGTTGGTCGGCCGCACCCAACCCGAGTCTTGAGGACTGAGCACGCCGCTTTTCGTGTCGAAGTATTCTCGCGAGCTAAGACTTGATCCTCGGACCGATTTTGCAAATCAACTTTGAGTCTCGGCAGCTCTGAGGATCAGCGGTCTTATGTCATCCTTCATGGGCATCTCGGGTTTTAGACCGATACCCACCTTGAGGGCTCTGGCTATGTATCTCGGCAGAGAATAAATTGCACCAATCAAAATATTGACAAAAATCGGCCCACATTCGGGTGGTGCACCACCTCGGAAGCAGTCCGGCATAAAGCTCAGGCGCTAGTGGCTGGCTCCATAGAGGGCATTTCTGGCATTAAGCTCGGCTAAACTCCTTCAAACTTCTTTGAACCAAGGTGATTTACGACACCTCGGATACGGTCCGGCGTTGGAGCTCGGATACATAGTCCGGCTTTGGAGCTCGGATACCGTCCGGCGTTGGAGCTCGGATACATAGTCCGGCGATAGAGCTGGGAAGCAGTCCGGCGTTGGTGCTCGGCTGCAAAAGATACCTCGAATGCAGTCCGGCGTTGGAGCTCGGACGCAAGAGGACACTGCCTCCCGGGAAAAACTTCAAACCCGAGGTGTGGCATAAAAATAACAAGGCATTGATAAAGGTTGGAAACTTAAAGGGGCTCCTCGGATACCCGACGTGTAAACTCGTCGAATGCATTTCGGCGATCCTCAAGATCGAAGATGAGAAGATTTGTTGAACCAGTTTTCAAGACCGGCAACCGAAGATGAAGAACAGTTCGGAAGAATCGAGGAGTGTACCTAACTTGAAGACCGGTTCAGGGGGCTACTGACGGTGTCTTGGACTAGGGGGTACTCACCACGTCGTCCCCCAATCGGTTATATTGGGCCGAGGACCCCCAGGGCTGCATACTCATGGGCCAGTCCGGACAGGTGCCGCATACAAGGAAGATTCCACAAGACTTGGTGATCAAGACAAGGACTCCTCCCCCACCGGCGTATTCGGCTAGGACTCTTGTTATCCTAGGCCTCTGGTGCATTATATAAACCAGGGCCAGGCTAGTCGACACATATACAATATACAACAATCATACCATAGGCTAGCTTCTAGGGTTTTGCCTCCTTGATCTCGTGGTAGATCTACTCTTGTACTACCCATATCATCAATATTAATCAAGCAGGAGTAGGGTATTACCTCCATCGAGAGGGCCCGAACCTGGATAAAAACATCGTGTCCCTTGTCTCCTGTTACCATCCACCTAGACGCACAGTTCGGGACCCCCTACCCGAGATCCGCCGGTTTTGACACCGACACCCACAAATGGCCATCTATGCACTGATGAAAATGGTATTGACTTCGATCAAAAGGTATACAGCTCCATGATTGGTTCTTTATTGTACTTATGTGCATCTAGGCCAGATATTATGCTTAGTGTTTGCATGTGTGCCCGATTTCAAGCTACACCGAAGGAATCACACCATAAGGTTGTGAAGCATATTATTCGATATCTAGCTCACACACCAACACTTGGATTATGGTACCCCAAGGGCTCGGCTTTTGATCTCACTGGATATTCAGACTCTGACTATGCTGGTGATCATGTGGACCGCAAGTCAACATCTGGCACATGTAATTTCCTCGGACGATCTTTGGTCTGTTGGTCCTCGAAGAAAGCGAATCTGCGTATCACCGCTCTCATCAAGCTGAGTACATTGCTGCTAGTTATTGCTGTGCTCAATTGCTATGGATGAAGCAAACTCTCAAGGACTATGGCGTCAACGTGAAGAATGTGCCTCTCTTCTGTGACAATGAGAGTACCATCAAGATTGCTCACAACCCAGTTCAGCACTCGAAGACAAAGCACATTCATATTCGTCATCATTTTCTTCGTGATCATGTGTTGAAGGGCGACATTTCTATTGAGCATGTGAAGACTGAAGAACAGCTAGCCGATATCTTCACAAAGCCCTTGGATGAGAAGAGGTTTAGCAAGTTGTGGTGTGAGATAAATATCTTAGAATCTTCGAATGTTCTTTGAAAAGGACACTCATCCTAACACTTATGCAAAATTGATGACTTAGATGTGCAACACATGAAGAAATGTTTTTCTTCAATCAATGAAGAATAACACTCTAAGTGTGAAGAAATTAACGAAGAATTTGATTCTTAGATCCCTACAACAAATTGTACGCGGCCTCTGAAATCATCATTCTTATACGGTGGGTCTCGCCACCACCAAAAGTTGAAAATCTTCAATTTGAGTTTTTCCTCAGTTTTGAAATTCCTCAGTTGTTCATATTCTTCAACTTTGCACTATCTTCACTGTTTCCGTCGTTTTTCTTCATTGGCTATATATATATATATATATATATATATATATATATATATATATATATATATATATATATATAGAGAGAGAGAGAGAGAGAGAGAGAGAGAGAGCACTATTCTGATCCCGGGATCAAAATAGTTATTTGGATCACGATCAGTCCTATATAGAGCTCCGTCGGGCCTCCCGAACTCCAGAAAACGCAAAAAACAAAACACCCGATCGGCCCATTCCCACCCCCACCTCCTCCTCCCGCACCGCATCGCCTCTTCCTGGATCTCCCGACTACCTCCCGCCGCTGCCCCCTGACTCCGGCGCAGCTCCCGCCGCCGGCCCCTTGGCCCCAGTGCACCACCCCCGCCGCCGCCCCCGACCCCGCCGCCTCTCCTGCCGCCGACCAACAGACCCCAACGCCAGCGGGCCACCGGAGCCGCGGCACACCCCCCCACGCGCTGCCGGCCACCAGAGCCGCCGCCCCCAGTCACGAGCTCCGCCGCCGGCGGCCTAGCCCCTGCGCCACCTCTTCTCGTCGGTGTTCGTCTGCGAGCTCCCGCCTCCAGCAGTCGTCGGATCCCGCTTCCGCACACTGGATCGTGGGTGCCTCGTTCCTCCACGAGACTGGATCCATGGCCACTGGTCAGATCCAAGATGGATGCAGGGGCTCCCCCACGCGCCCCGGTGTCGGCTACTCCATTCCTCAACGACCCACGCTGCTCTCCGCTCGCCCCCTGTCTCCCCTTGCTTCCTCTGCTCGCTGCCCCACGCGCCGGTGGATGAGGCTACCTACAGGTGCAATGCCTGACTGCTCAACATCGGTAGTCCCTCTCCAGCGCACCTTCCAGCAGCCACACCATCGTTGAACTCCATGTGCCGGTCGTGCAGGTCCGCCTTCTACCCATATGTGTGGCTGCAACAAGCTGCAGCGAACACCGCTCCTCTGCTCTCTCGTGAACTTCAGATGCATCAGTGTTTGGATCATGGAGGAATCTTATCTGGGAGGCATTCCATGGAGAGAGAGACGCTGCAACCATTTCTTCTTGTGGATATTTGCACGTTGTCGCCTTTCTGTTCTTGTAGCACAACCGCGAAGCTAAAGAAAATTTCAAAGGTTGAGATTTCACGGATAGGAACTTGATCACTTCTCATTCTTCTTCCCACTCAAAAATAGTGTGTATTTGTTTGTCTGGTAGTGTGCTCGTGCAAAATGCATGCGTGCATTGTTTTTCTCATTCCTGAAAAAAATGAGTGTGTTTATGTTGGTTTAACAAGATACCAATGCAAGGGAGTAGTTCTATGTCTACGGAAAACCCAAAATTCTTTCTCTTTCTAGGAGAAATAAAAGTATGAAGTTCAATTAAAAAATACATGATGCTTATTTAAAAATCATATTATATTAGGAATAAAATTAAGAAGTTCAAATTAAAAAAACAAAGAAGTTTGAAATTTTATTAAAATCAATAACATTTCTTTTTTTGAAATAAAAAAATGAAGTTTAAATTAGAATAACAGAGAAGTGCAAAGTTTATAAAGAACTCAGATTTTTTCTTGTTACTGAAGAATAAAATTAGGAAGTTCAAAATAAAGTAAAGGAAAAACTAAAACAAGATTTAAAAAAGAAATTTTCTGTTTTTAAAACACTAGAAGTTTAAAAATTGAAATAACAAAGTGATTCGATGTTTATGAAAAAATCTAAGACTTTACCATAAAAAACTAATATATTCGTTGTTATTAAAGAATCAACCATGAAGTTCAAGAATTGAAAAAAATTCAAACTCGATGTTTATTTTAAAATCAAACACAATTCTTTACTCAACAAAAAACTCAGATATTTTTACGTAATCGAGAGAAGTTCAGATTGATAACTGCCAGAAGTTCACGTACTACACGGTGTGCATTTTGTATGAAAAGAAGAATAAAAAAGCAAAGGCTAAAAAGTTTTTTTGCTAGAAGTTCAAGTGCTCTGTCTGGGGAAATTCAAAAAATTCTTGTGAGAGAGGTTGAACAAAAATACATGACAGAAGTTCAAGACGAAAATAGCGGGAAGTTCAGCTACTACACGAAATGCGTTTCAGATAGGAAAATAAGAATAGAAAACAAAAAGCTTAAAAGATTTTGTTGCTAGAAGTTCATGTGCTCCTCCCGGTGAAGTTCGAGATCTCTAGTGTGAGACGTCCGACCTTCAGTTACATGTAAAAAACAGGCAAAAAAGGCGTTGTTTTACGCATTCAAAAATATATTTTGAACCGTTGAGTATGAAAAACTTATCAACACAAAAAAGTTGCGTGTTTTTAATAGCTTTCCATCGGTATATCATTTGCTCAATTACGGTAAGTGGTTTGAGAATTACGGGCGAAAAACATCACGTCAAAAAACAGAGTGAATTTCAAACAGACATGCTCCAGAAGTTCAACTACTTCACGCAGTGCATTTCCGTTCACGATGAACGCAGAAATCATGATCTCGCCATTTTCTAATTTACCTCGAAACGACGGTAATATCATTTGTGTAAGTTCAAGTCCTTGGTCGGAGAAAGTTAAAAAAATTAGTTTGAGAGACGTTTGTACAAAAGGAATATTATTTGTGTAACACTTACGAATGGATGAGAAAATTACAAACACAAATACGTCCCAGAAGTTCAATGTGAAAACAGCAGGAAGTTCAACTACTACGCTAAATGAATTTCAGATGAAAAACTTTCAAAATCGTCGCGAGTATGAAAAAATGATCAACACGGAAAGTTGCGTGTTTACTGAGAGCTTTCCATCGGTATATCACCGCTCAATTCCGTGAATGGCATGGAGAGCTACGAGCGGTGGATGAAGATCTACGAGCAAAAAATCACGTGAAAAGCAGAGTGAAGTTCGTACACGCACCGAGAAGTTCAGGTTCTTCACGCGGTGAATTTTCAAGAACTGCTTTAAAGATGAGGCGAATCGAATGATCCCGCCGTTTTCATAATTACCTGAAAACGTCTAGGAATCAGAGAAAACCATCAACATGAAACAGTTTCGCATTTTCCGTAGCTTTTCAATGGTATATTATTTGCCCAATACCGATAAATTTTGTAGAAATTACGGCGAAAATACTTTTTAGCCATTTTCGAAACTATCTTAAAACCATAAAGAATTGGGAGAAACAATACATACCAAAAAGTTTAGCATTTGTTCAAACTTTCCAACGCCATATCATTTGTTGCATTCGGACGCACGGTTAAAACCTTAGCTCGAAAATACGAACTCGGTAGGAATTGGACCATTTTCTAAATTACTCTTAAACCATTCAAAATTAGAAACAAACTTTCAAGATGAAAAAGTAGCGCATTTTCATATGCTTTCCAACGCCATATAATATGCCTCCATTGGATTAGCCGTTTACAAATGACATCTAAAAAACGAACTCAGCTGTTCGGTTTACGAAATTTTACGTTTTTTCAAATTACTCTTTAACCATAGTAAATTAGAAAAAACTTTCAACATGTGGAAGGAGCGGTTTTGCAGTAGCTTTCCAACGCCATATTATATGCCTCATTCCGATAAACGGTTTAGAAATGCGATCAAAATTACGATTCACGTATTTTGTGTGAAGAAAAAACGGTTTTCAAAACTGCTCTTAAACCGCTTACATTTTGCGAAAAAATTAACTTAGGTCCTAATACTCGTGTCCATAGCTTTCCAACAGTATATAGCAAGCCATATTTGGGCAATGTTGCGGGAAGTTCAACCTAGCACATAGGGAAGTTCAGGTCGAACAACTCAGGCAGTAAAATCGCAAAAAACGCGAGTTCTTCACGACCCGAGTGCAAAATCCGCCTATGAGCGAGATTCCTATCTAAAACAAGTATTTAGTTGCTAAAAATCGTTTGAAGATTACACTTACATCACATGGAACACGGCTAACTAGAAAAACTTCATGAGAAACGCAGAAAGCACGCAGTTGCGAAGATAGCCGAAGGTCGGGTTAAATCTCGAGAGAAGTTCAATCGCGTTGCTCGAGCGATTCAGGTTGTGATCGAATATTATTCGATCCGTGATCGAAATAGTGTTTATATATATATATATATATATATATATATATATATATATATATATATATATATATATATATATATATGAGTTTATGTCCTCTACAGCATTCACTTATTGCTAGTTGTGTTTTCTGCTAAGTGAATGTGATCGGACCCTTCCCCCTCTATGCTATACTCAACCAAATCTATTCACAAATTCTTCATGTGCGTTCTATTTGAATCTCGTTCAAAATCTTCACTCTGTCCTTGTTAGCTGAAGAATTTGCGAACGGAACTTTTAACTTATCATTTCCAAAAAATTCGTTTTGCCGCTCAAACCGTTCCGCATCCCACGAAAACACTTATTTATTCACCCACGATCTCCACTTCTCAGTACGTGGGTGACACATGTCAAGCGAATGAGAAGGGTCAGGGGAACGTTCGTCCTATTTCTTCGGGCAAACAGTTTTTCACTGTGGCTATATATACCCCTCCCCTTCCTCACTTCTCTTTTACTCCGCTTGACCTCACTCCAGCTCGAGCTTCCCAAACCCTAGCGCCGCCGCTACTTCATCGTAGCCGATGAGGAAGAGCTTCACTGCCTCGACCTCGTCGCCGCCGTACTCACGCCGGTCGCGGATTTCTTCACTCCGCCGCCGTAGCTATCTTCCTCAGCCAAGTTAGGGCGTGGAAGATCTGAACTAACGAACTTCTCATCTACACCTCTCAGTTCGTGTTCTTCGTCCAGGGTAATTAGAAGTTACTTTTACTGCCCTCTTTGATTAAAATGATTTTTACAAAATCTTCAAAGGTGTTTTTTCTTCAATTCCTCACACACACTAAAACACCTCACATGTCATCTGTTCTTGATTCATTTCTCTAAGCTAGTTTTTTCTTCAAGATTCCTCAATTGTGTGGATTTTTTATCTGTACAACTCTGGAACCTAAGACAAAGAACGCTTAGTGAAATTCTTCAAGACTCATCTGGTCAAATTCCTCAAACTTGTCCTTTATACAAAACCTTCTGAGAACGCATATGACCTCTCCAAATTCCTCGCAACTATACTCTGTTCACAGGTACACATGACCGCTGCTGAATCACTAGGTTCTCATCAACTTAACTCATTTGCAGCGTTCCTCGAAGAAAAGTTGCATACCTCTTCAGAGAATTCCATTGTTCAAATTCCTCATCTGAAGAAAATGGCTGATGGAAAGAAGCCACAAAAGGCAGGAAAGAGGCCTGAGGTTAATACTGCTTTTGAAATCCTTGATGACATATACAAGGATTACTGCACTCCTGATGAGGCCAAGTTTGGAAAAGAGGACAAAAATCAGCGCAAGGTGCGCATCCAGAGGATTGAGAGGAGATGGGCAAGAGAGTGGAGGGAGTATAGGTATGTTACTCCCAAATACATGAAGAAATTCGCTCTAAATCCTCCATGCCCAAGACCTCCGTTGGCACCTGGCCAAGAAGCGGATCCCACCAGCCTCAAGCGCGGTGAAGATTATCCTGATGAATGGACCAAGCGCCAGGCCAAGTTGGCCAGACAAGCAAGAGAAGCGGTGAGGAAATTCAACGAAGACTCTGCTGCTGCTGCTGCCACTGTTGAGGCCTCTGCTAGAAAGCCGAAGAAGGCCATGGCAAGGAAGCCTGCTCACAAGCCAAGTGCTTCACCCTCAATGCCCTCACGGCCCAGTTCCTCATCAATGCCCTCACGGCCAGAATCTTCAAAGCCCTCACGGCCAACTCCTTATGATGCTCCCGCTCCAAAGTCCTCAGCTCCTCTGCCAAAGTCTTCGGCGGCTCCGACCAAATCCTCTGCACATGTGCATCTCGCCACGTGCCAAAGGAAAACAGGCATCTCTATTGCCTCAGGAGCCTTTGCAAGTTCCTCAGCTGCTCCAAGTTCCTCAGGTGGCCCCTCTCTGCTGAAGAAAAAGGCCGCTGCTGGACGAGGTCCTTGACCAAGTCCTCACAAGAAGCAAGTCGCCTTCTAAGTGCCCTCTGATGATGATGAGGCTGATGATGAAGAACTAGCCCAAATCATCAGGGGCAGGCAAGACATTCCCTCTGCTGCTTCCTCAGAGCAGTTGGATGAAGAAATTGAAGCGGACGAAATCCCTTCAACTCCAATTGTATCCTCGCTCATGCCTCAGTTCATAGCTGAAGAGGCCGGCGTTGACGAATTGGATGAACACAACTCAGATGTGGAGATTGGAAGTACTACTCGAGTGATGAATGATGACTTTTGGGAAAGTCAGCACCCCAACTCTCCTCTGTTCACACCACTCCAGCAAATCCCTCATTCCCCTGTTGCTACTAAAGTACAAATGGGATCTGAAGAACCTCATAAGACTTCATCTATCCATGAATAAATTCCAGCCACTAGTGCTGATGAAAATGTAAATGGAGAATTAAGGACCCAGGCTGTCACTTAAGAAGAAGCAGAAATTCCTCAGCCTGCGGAACCTGAGATTGCGATTACTGAGGTGATAATGCAATTGAATGACACTCCTCAGCCCAAGCCAAAGGATCCTTTCTCGAAAAAACAGAAATTCAAGGCTGATGACTTCTTCGGCGAGCAGTGTTCTTAACTGACTATAATCCCTATGATTATGCTCGTCTTAGAAGGAAGCGCTTCTGGACCGCCACAGGCCAACTTCTATTCTTCACTACTATTGAACAAGGACAAAGTCTTCGACCACGAGCATATTCCTCATGTGGACATGGAATCACTGCCTTGTTTTACACCTGTCCTCAGTGTGCTTCATGACGTACGCCTCCTCTAATTTTGCACAGACAAAGTTGATTGGAATGAAGAACTCATTCTTCAATTCTACGCAACACTGCACATCACAGGAGATGTTGACGATGTGAACTCCTGGGTTTTGGACTGGATGACCGAAAATACTCACTATAAGGCACCGGCCTCTGAATTACTTCATGCCATGCCCATCAGTCTTCCACCTGAAGGAGCTCGTTGCCTGTACCAAGAGCCTGAACTCACTGCCCATTATATGCAAGTCCTTATGAAACCTCTGAAGCCCGGTCAAGCCCCAAGGACCAAATTCCTCGTGAGGGAATTCCAGTTTCTTCCAAGAACAGTATATCGCATTCTGATGAAGATTATGAGTCCAATAAAAGGCCACGACTCAAATGATGAGGATATTGTTGGCATCATGAAGAATCTGGTATTCAACATCATTCATGGCATTCCTATCAATTATCACGATTTCTTCATGAGGACTCTGGCAAATGTTGCACTTTCTCCGTTTGAGTTGAAGCCTTATGCTCCTTGGATAATGAGATTCCTCAGAACAAGGTCTTCACTCAACTACAAGGCTGATTTTCAGAATCACCTCAGCTACTTGCCCCCAATCGAAGTCCTCAAAAGGACATTTTCCTCAGCTAATGAAAAGGGCAAGGCACTAGCTGTTATTGATGAAGGCATTCATCCATTGGATGGTCAGTTTCGCAAAGCTGCATCTTATTCCACCAATAATGACTCTGCCACTCATGATTCTGCTGCTAATGCATCCAAGCCAAATCCACAAGCCACTGCTCCTCAAGTGATGATTGGCCATGAGCTACTTCTTAGTCTTCACCAGAAGGTGGATCGAAATAATAAATGGCTCAAGCGGCAGTTTGGTTCTATTCTTCACAACATGACTGCTACACATAATGCAGTGAAGAAAAACCATTACTGCCTCCATGAAGTCTTCGGTCGCACCTGGGCTATTCTATCACATGTATATGGTGAAGAAGATCTGAAGAAAATGGGCCTCAAGGAAGATTTTGACTGGTCTGCTCCTCCACCAAGAAATACAAGAAGGTCAAGATTCCTTCCTTAGTGGCCAGCTCATTTTCTTCATCGCACGACACCGACGAGCATGAAGACTTGGACGACACTGTAGCAGGCCCTACTACGACAAACGACCCCAACAACGCTGGTGCTCCTCCGTCAACATGATATTCTTCAGGGGCGTTAGTCCTCAATTTCGATCCTTTTGGTCATTCGATGACAAAGGGGGGATTTGAGTTAGTCTTCAATCGGTTCTATCTTATATGGGCATTTTTTTGCTAAGTTACAACTCTCGTTCTTCTGATGACTTTGCTGGATCAAGTTGTAAACTTAAACTCTCTGGTGGCCTGATACTTTCGCTGTGATTTTCTGCATGCTAATTCCTTACTATTGTTAATGCACGCATGCTAAATTACATCAGTCACCATATTTCATCATGCATTTCAAATTCTTCATATTACATATCAAATGTGTGTATGGATTACGAGATATAGGGGGAGATCTCCATGATTCTACTCTTCAAGTGTGCATTGCTTCAAAAGCAAATTCCTCACTATGCACATCTTCAGGGGGGGTTCTTCTATATCTTGCAATCAAATTCCTCAATTTCAGTATTTACACTTCATATGTTTATCCCCGTTGAAAACTTAACCTCTATTGTCATCAATCACCCAAAAAGGGGAGACTGTAAGTGCATCTAGTGCCCCTTAGTGATTTTGGTGTATTGAAGACTTATAGGTTAAGGGACTAATATGTTTATGAGTGTACACACGTCTATAAGTCTATGTGGAGTTTGATATTTACAGAGAAAGTCGACCCCTAAAAATGAAGTTCTTCGACTGAATACTTTGGATTTCTGAAGACTTTCTAAAGACTTTGAAAGTGAAGAAATTAGTGTAACCTTGAAGACTTGGTATTCATTCGAGGAACATGAAGCGTGAAGACTTTTGTTTTCGTAGTTTCATTTTCTCTTTTCTTGAGTCATAGGAAACACCGTACTGTTAAAGGGGGTCGAGGAAATACTAAGGAAAAATTTCCATGTGATGCTCAACTCAAAATCCTACATCTACCAATCCCTTCGGGTGAAGCCATTGGAAATCTCATACAGTTCAGTCATATTCTTCGGTGATAGAGACGAAGTTCTTCTGGTCTCTGAGGAATTTGTTCTGACTAAGGAGTTAGGAATTCGCTAGTGCGGATTTCCTACACAGTGAGGAACATGATAGCCCTGAGGAATTTGAGCCTCAAATTTCCGACCGTTGCTGTGCTACGCGCCAGCTATCCCAAAATATCTACCCACCTAACGGTCATATCATTGAAGGGCATTTATGTCTTATCATGTCAGGCTGCTCCCTAGGCTATAAATAGCCGCCCCCTACAACCACTAGCTGGTTGGCTGCTCCGAGAGAAACTGACACTTGTCATTTGAGAGCATCCCTTCCTCCGAGGACTTTGAGCAAAAATCATCAAGTAAGGAAAACCCAAACCCAAACACCTACAAACCCAAAGTGATTGAGCATCACTGAAGATTTTGATCATGCGTGGATCCGACGCTTGTTACCTTTGAAGTTTGTGCTTCTTCCAGACGGTTAGGCGTCATGGTCTAGAGCATCCAAGAGGAATTGAGGATCGCCGAGTGACCGAGTTTGTGAAGGTTTGGAAGTAACCTGAAGACTTACCACGAGTGATTGGGCGAGGTCTGTGTGACCTTAGCTCAAGGAGAATATGGTGAGGACTGTGTGTCCGGGACTGTGTGTCCTCAGGTTTAAATACCTAGCCGCTCCAACCAGATGTACAAGTGAGACAGCTGTTGGAACTGGTCTACCAAATCATTGTCTTCACCAAGATTACTGGTTCTATTTCCTCAACTCTTTCATTTCCTCATTACTATGTTGTGCACTTGTTCATATCTGTGTTTGAAGACTTTGACTGAAGACTTTCTCAATTTCCTCAGTTCAATTTCTTCAGTCTGTTTGTCTTCATCATGTGTTATCCTGTGATTACGCTTTCTCTACTCTGTGCTTGTCTTCATATCATCATGGTGACTATGCTTGTGTTCTGTTATGTTTACTTTTGAGTACTTATTCCGCTTCTAGTAGTTCATCATGATATCACTCTATATCAAATGCATGTGAAAAGTGCATTCCTCAATGGTAAGCTTGAGGAAGAAGTATATGTTGCTCAACCCCCAGGTTTTGAAGATCCAAAGCATCCTGACAAAGTCTTCAGACTCAATAAGGCCCTCTATGGCCTCAAACAGGCCCCTCGGGCGTGGTATGATACTTTGAAGGAATTCCTCATGAAGAAAGGCTTCAAACCCGGTTCACTTGATCCTACTCTTTTAACTTAATCTTATGATGGTGAATTATTTGTGTGCAAAATATATGTTGATGATATTATCTTTGGTTGTACTGACCAACGTTACACTGGCGAATTTGGTTATATGATGAGAGAGGAATATGAAATGTCTATGATGGGAGAATTGAAATTCTTCTTAGGTCTTCAAATTCGTCAACAGCGCAACGGCATATTCATATCTCAAGAGAAATACCTCAAGGATGTACTGAGGAAATTCGACATGCAAGATTGCAAAGGCGTCAAAATTCCAATGCCCACAAATGGCCATCTATGCACTGATGAAAATGGTATTGACTTTGATCAAAAGGTATACCGCTCCATGATTGGTTCTTTATTGTACTTATGTGCATCTAGGCCAGATATTATGCTTAGTGTTTGCATGTGTGCCCGATTTCAAGCTACACGAAGGAATCACACCATAAGGTCAGAAGCATATTCTTGATATCTAGCTCACACACCAACACTTGGATTATGGTACCCCAAGGGCTCGGCTTTTGATCTCACCGGATATTCAGACTCGACTATCTTTGGTGATCATGTGGACCGCATGTCAACATGTGGCACATGTCATTTCCTCGACGATCTTTGGTGCATTGGTCCTCGAAGAAACAGAATGCGTATCACCGCTCTTGCTAAAGCTCGAGACATTGCTGCTGGTTCTTGCTGTGCTCAATTGCTATGGATGAAGCAAACTCTCAAGGACTACGGCATCAACGTGAAGAATGTGCCTCTCTTCGTGACAACGAGAGTGCCATCAAGATTTCTCACAACCCGCTCAGCACTCGAAGACAAAGCACATTCAGATTCGTCATCATTTTCTTCGTGATCATGTGTTGAAGGCGACATTTCTATTGAGCATGTGAAGATCAAGAACAGCTAGCCGATATCTTCACAAAGCCCTTGGATGAGAAGAGGTTTAGCAAGTTGCGTGTGAGATAAATATCTTAGAATCTTGAATGTTCTTTGAAAAGGACACTCATCCTAACACTTATGCAAAATTGATGACTTAGATGTGCAACACATGAAGAAACGTTTTTCTTCAATCAATGAAGAATAACACTCTAAGTGTGAAGAAATTAACGAAGAATTTGATTCTCAGAGCCCTACGAAAAATTGTACGCGGCGTCTGAAATCATCATTCTTATACGGTGGGTCTCGCCACCACCAAAAGTTGAAAATCTTCAATTTGAGTTTTTCCTCAGTTTTAAAATTCCTCAGTTGTTCATATTCTTCAACTTTGCACTGTCTTCACTGTTTCCGTCATTTTTCTTCATTGGATATATATATATATAGGTAAAACTATGTCTATATATATATATATATATATATATATATATGAGTTTATGTCCTCTACAGCATTCACTTATTGCTAGTTGCGTTTTCTGCTAAGTGAATGTGATCGGACCCTTCCCCCTCTATGCTATACTCAACCAAATCTATTCACAAATTCTTCATGTGCGTTCTATTTGAATCTCATTCAAAATCTTCACTGTGTCCTTGTCAGCTGAAGAATTTGCGAACGGAACTTTTAACTTATCATTTCCAAAAATTTCGTTTTGCCGCTCAAACCGTTCCGCATCCCACGAAAACACTTATCTATTCACCCACGATCTCCACTTCTCAGTACGTGGGTGACACATGTCAAGCGAATGAGAAGGGTCAGGGGCACGTTCGTCCTATTTCTTCGGGCAAACAGTTTTTCACTGTGGCTATATATACCCCTCCCCTTCCTCACTTCTCTTTTACTCCGCTCGACCTCACTCCAGCTCGAGCTTCCCAAACCCTAGCGCCGCCGGTACTTCATCGTCGCCGGTTGTAGCGACCCGACCTCAGACGGTCAAGCCTACGTATCTCTGTGCCATCCTCGATCAAGTATGTTTGCACACACACATCAATGTATATATCAAAGTGCAATCACATGTATAAATAACGTAAAATGATATATACCTCATAATACTCAGCGAAACAATCAAGCGGGTGTGGAGTCCCATCAACGCCATCGGCAGGTTGAGTGTAGACCGTAACCTCAGATCGTAACTCTTACTCGTCGAGGAAAAATCTGCAACATGATACGTTGCAGCCGTGTAGGTCAGTACATTGAATGTACCGGCAAGATCACAATAAGAGAAAACAGATGATAAACTATACTATATGCAGTATGGCTTTATGGCTCTGTATCTAAGTTTTGTTTGCGTAAAAGCTGATTTTTATTTTCCCTACATCGAAGGAATAAATGAGTCTGTACTATGGAGTTTTCTATCATGACATGGTTCCGCCAACCGATGTCTCATAGCCCAAATCATCATAAGTTGCCCACAATTAAGTTATCAATCCGGTGTTGAGAGTTCCGAGATAGATCCAAGTCCAGATGCTCAAATTGTCCGTAACCGGGGACACGGCTAATCGATTAGGTTTAAACCCTCTGCAGAGGTTTGTACACTTTACCCGCAAGATTCGATCCCTCTCTTTACGTTCTCGCACTTCGGGTGTTTGAGAACAAGATGACCAAACATGGTCTTCCAAAGAGTTCCTCGACCACCGTCCGTACTCAACCCATCCTCTCGTAGTTCTACATCTGCTAGTACCGTCCCAGCCAGAGTCACCACTAAGGTCAACCAAGCGAGCCCATAATGACTTGCGGTTGCACTGTAAGCTTCCGGCATGAAGTATTCTTCCGTCTCTTTGAGTCAGGTGAAGCTTTCCGCAAGATGTCATGGCGCTTCTCCATGCATCCCGCCAACCACTGGTTTCTCCAGGTGCCGTCAACCGTCCTTCACCCAATGAGTGTGTATTGAATTCTTGTCTCGAGTCTTGAAGTCTTGAGGTCTTGAAGATGCAGTCCTTGCAGATTCCATCATGGAGTTATCGTCATTGGCGAGAGTCCTCCTTCTTCACACCACTCTCGAACACTCATACCAAACCCGTCTACTACAGCGTAGCATTAGAATAAAATAACGTCCGGGCTTGGTAACAGGGTGATGGGTTCCTACCTCATGCATACTACTCAACTACAAAATTTCAATAACACTCTCGAGGGTGGTTGCAAAGGTGCCACTAAATGCAATAAAACATAGGTAAGAAAGCATGGTCAAAGTGAACTTGCACGGTGATGTTGACGAAGAAGAATTATCGTTCTCAAGAAATAACTTGATAGACTACTCGTCACTCTCGATGAAATCTATATAACAAACATATCATTCACATAAGCACTCACACTAACAATCAAAACAAAAGAGAGAGCGAATAAGAATCCGAAGGAACTTCAAATAAAACTAGGAGTCTTCTTCTACAACATTCACAAAAATAGTTTTGTCTAACGGAAAATAAAACACTAAAATAACAGAGAATAAAATATAAATTTAGTTAAGACAAAGAAAAAATAAAGTATTTTTTCATAAAGCTATTTTGAAAGTATTTTCAATTGGGAGTTAAAACAGTAGAAAATCCATTGCAAGTTATTAGCGAACTTGAATTGATTTCACGATAACAAAATAAAAATAAATATAAAAACTTGTTGAACACCTACTGTTTAACTAATAGAAACCAAACATAAACTTTCTGAAATATAAAATAAAATAATTTAAAAACAACTATAGAAAAGAAGTAGCTATAATTGAATAGAACTAAAACAGAATTTGTTTTACATGAAACAATAAGCTAAAATACTCAAACAATTTTGAAGTTTTTACCACTGGTAAATATGATCACTAGTGATCAGTAGAAAAAGAATCAAATAAAAATCTATTTTTAAACTCCCGAATAAGCAAAACAAGCTTTAATTCAAATCTGATGTAACTCAATTTTATAAATCCAAACATAGACAAATTATATATTTTTGGAAACTACAAGAAAATTGTGATCTAACATAAAAGAATCAGCATCATTGGACTTCTAGATCAAAAGTTATAAGCTAAACAAGAACGGAACTAAATCTGTTACGGAAATAAATCTGAAAACGAAAACGGAGTTACCTGTCGTGAGGCAGAGATGGCAGGAAGGAGGCAGCGATGTGGAGGCTGCTCGCGCGGGGGCGAGGTCGCCCGGCGAGGGTGGGGTGGCGGAGGAGGGGTCGGCGCTGGGGAGGTGGCGCTGGGCGATGGGAGGTTCCAGGAGAGCTCCCGGTGGCGTTCTAGGCAGGAAAAGGAGGACGGTGGCGAGAAGGCTACGGGCAGGAGGCGTGGTGATGGGAAAAATGGAGCGAGGAGAGGAGGGGTTTTATAGGCGGTCTCGGAGGCGCTTGGATGGAAAGATGAGGGAGATCGGGAAGGTGGAGTTTCCTGCCTCCATGGATATGGAAAGCTTGTGTAACGTGAGAGGAAACAGAGGAAGGAGATGATCTCTTGTTGGGCTAGAATAGGAAAGTGCTTAATGGGCCAGCAGGTTTTTCCTAATAAAAACGATTCCATTTCTATTTTTAAAATTAGGAAACTAAAACAATAAAAAGGAAATCAAATCAATTCGGAATAAAGAGTTTTTATATACTAAAATTATCAGAAAAATAAAATGTAGATGATGAGCATTATTCCACGGCCAAAATAAAAACTTAAAAAATGTTTTTCAGAAAATCCCTAAAGGCTTTATTTCTTTTTGCAAATAATTTTAAATAAAAACTTTGGTTTTTCTTGGCTCAAATATTTTCAAAATGCCCCTGATTTTGGAGGTCATTTTCCTCCGCTCTTTCTTGCTTGCAAGAATTTATTTTCGGGGTATTTCTCGGGAAGAAAAATAGAGAAACAAGTGCAAATATTTGAAAGAATTAAATTGCAAAACTCCGTTCAAATTCTTCATAGTTGAAGAAGTCATGTCATCTTCTCTCATTGATTTTAACAGGATGAATTTGAATTTACCGGAGAAGGGGAAAGTCATTTTATTCCCTCTCTTTCAAAAGTTTTTGAAAAGGTTCAAATTTCACTCAAGTTTAATTCACTCAAGCAAACAAACAAACAATTCAATTAATTATATTAACATTCCAAAATTTGGGATGTTACACCGGTGAGGAAGAGCTTCACTGCCTCGACCTCGTCACCGCCGTACTCACGCCGGTCGCGGATTTCTTCACTCTGTCGCCGCCGTAGCTATCTTCCTCAGCCAAGTTAGGGCCTCGAAGATCTAAACTAACGAACTTCTCATCTACACCTCTCAGTTCATCGTGTTCTTCGTCCAGGGTAATTAAAAGTTACTTTTACTGCCCTCTTTGATTCAAATGATTTTTACAAAATCTTCAAAGGTGTTTTTTCTTCAATTCCTCACAAACACTAAAACACCTCGCATGTCATCTTTTCTTGATTCATTTGTCTAAGCTAGTTTTTTCTTCAAGATTCCTCAATTGTGTGGATTTTTCATCTGTACAACTCTGGAACCTAAGACAAAGAACGCTTAGTGAAATTCTTCAAGACTCATCTGGTCAAATTCCTCAAACTTGTCCTTTATACAAAACCTTCTGAGAACGCATATGACCTCTCCAAATTCCTCGCAACTATACTATGTTCACAGGTACACATGACCGCTGCTGAATCACTAGGTTCTCATCAACTTAACTCATTTGCAGCGCTCCTCGAAGAAAAGTTACATACCTCTTCAGAGAATTCCATTGTTCAAATTCCTCATCTGAAGAAAATGGCTGATGGAAAGAAGCCACAAAAGGCAGGAAAGAGGCCTGAGGTTAATACTGCTTTTGAAATCCCTGATGACATATACAAGGATTACTGCACTCCTGGTGAGGCCAAGTTTGGAAAAGAGGACAAAAATCAGCGCAAGGTGCGCATCCAGAGGATTGAGAGGAGATGGGCAAGAGAGTGGAGGGAGTATAGGTATGTTACTCCCAACATGAAGAAATTCGCTCTAAATCCTCCATGCCCAAGACCTCTATTGGCACCTGGCCAAGAAGCGGATCCCACCTGCCTCAAGAGCGGTGAGGATTATCCTGATGAATGGGCCAAGCGCCAGGCCAAGTTGGCCAGACAAGCAAGAGAAGCGGTGAGGAAATTCAACGAAGACTCTGCTGCTGCTGCTACCACTGTTGAGGCCTCTGCTAGAAAGCCGAAGAAGGCCATGGAAAAGAAGCCTGCTCACAAGCCAAGTGCTTCACCCTCAATGCCCTCACGGCCCAGTTCCTCATCAATGCCCTCACGGCCAGAATCTTCAAAGCCCTCACGGCCAACTCCTCATGCTACTCCCGCTCCAAAGTCCTTAGCTCCTCCGCCAAAGTCTTCGGCGGCTCCGACCAATTCCTCTGCACCTGTGCATCTCGCCACGTGCCAAAGGACAACAGGCATCTCTATTGCCTCAGGAGCCTTTGCAAGTTCCTCAGCTGTTCCGAGTTCCTCAGCTGGCCCCTCTCTGCTGAAGAAAAAGGCCGTAGCTGGACGAGGTCCTCGACCGAGTCCTCACAAGAAGCAAGTCGCCTTCCAAGTGCCCTCTGATGATGATGAGGCTGATGATGAAGAACTAGCCCAAATAATCAGGGGCAGGCAAGTCAGGGCCGCTAGTGCCAAGGGCAGTGATGTGCCTCTTTTGCTGGATCCGAAGAAGATCCTCGATTACATTGATTTGTGCACAAAGATCCAAACACTCCCTTGCCAAAACTGAATCTCTCCCCTGGTCAAAGTCATATGTTGTCAGCTTTCATTGCTGAAGAAAAATGGAAATTTGAGAAGGCCCGGCAGCTGAAGAAAGCTCAGTACAAGAAAGAGCGCCTTCTGAAGAAAAATGTTGTCTCTATGACAACTGAAGAACTTGTGAAGATCCAGTCTGAAATCAAAGTCCTCAGTGATGACTTCAATGCTTACTATGCTGATTAGCTAGGAGTCAAGGTCGGGCTTGTAAGACTGACTGAAAAATTCACTACCAAGGTTGCAGCTCCATCGCAACCAGAAATTCCTCAAGCCGAAGTATCTGCTAAACCAACAGAAGAGCACGCCAGCACCGCTGATGAAAATCAAGTTGTTGAAGATAATGTGAGTTCTAGGGCTGATGACTGCATTCCAACCGCTGAAGAAATTGCCAGGGCATCCACTAGTGGTGCGCCTGAAGAAAATGACGAAGTCAGGGCAACTCCATCAGTTGTGCCTGAAGAAATTCAGCCAAATTCCTCTGCTCCTCCTGCGCCTACCCCAACTCCAATCCTTCCATCTGCATCAGATGTGAAGAAGACCAAGGCTGTTGAACGAGTAGCTGTGATGAAAAGGAAAGCATCAGCTTCATCATATTCTTCAGCTCCGAAGAAGATGAAGAAATTGACAAGCTCATTTGCAAATCCTATTGATGTTGTTCCTATTTCCAGCATGCCATCAAAGGAACTTGTACCTTTCAATGAAGAATATGTGATCCCTAGCGGATCTGATGAAGACATTCCCTCTGCTGCTTCCTCAGAGCAGATGGATGAAGAAATTGAAGCGGACGAAATCCCTTCAACTCCAATTGTCTCCTCGCTCATGCCTCAGTTCACAGCTGAAGAGGCCGACGTTGAGGAATTGGATGAACACAACTCAGATGTGGACATTGGAAGTACTACTCAAGTGATGAATGATGACTTTTGGGAAAGTCAGCACCCCAACTCTCCTCTGTTCACACCACTGCAGCAAATCCCTTAGTCCCCTGTTGCTACTAAAGTACAAATGGGATCTGAAGAACCTCATAAGACTTCATCTGTCCATGAAGAAATTCCAGCCACTAGTGCTGATGAAAATGTAAATGAAGAATTGAGGACCCAGGCTGTCACTGAAGAAGAAGCAGAAATTCCTCAGCCTGTGGAACCTGAGATTGCGATTACTGAGGTGATAATGCAATTAAATGACACTCCTCAGCCCAAGCCAAAGGATCCTTTCTCGAAAAACAGAAATTCAAGGTTGATGACTTCTTCGGCGAGCATGTGTTCTTAACTGACTATAATCCCTATGATTCTGCTCGTCTTAGAAGGAAGCGCTTCTAGACCGCCCCCCAGGCGAACTTCTATTCTTCACTACTATTCAAAAAGGACAAATTCTTCGACCACGAGCATATTCCTCATGTGGACATGGAATCACTGCCTTCTTTTACACCTGTCCTCGATGTGCTTCATGACGCAGGCCTCCTCAACTTTTGCACAGACATAGTTGATTGGAATGAAGAACTCATTCTTCAATTCTACGCAACACTGCACATCATAGGAGATGTTGACGATGTGAACTCCTGGGTTTTGGACTGGATGACCGAAAATACTCACTATAAGGCACCGACCTCTGAATTACTTCATGCCCTTCCTATCAGTCCTCCACCTGAAGGAGCTCGTTGCCTGTACCAAGAGCCTGAACTCACTGCCCATTATATGCAATTCCTTATGAAACCTCTGAAGCCCGGCCAAGCCCCAAGGACCAAATTCCTCGTGAGGGAATTCCAGTTTCTTCCAAGAACAGTCTATCGCATTCTGATGAAGACTATGAGTCCAATCAAAGGCCACGACTCGAATGATGAGGAAATTGTTGGCATCATGAAGAATCTGGTATTCAACATCATTCATGGCCTTCCTGTCAATTATCATGATTTCTTCATGAGGACTCTGGCAAATGTTGCACTTTCTCCGTTTGAGCTGAAGCCTTATGCTCCTTGGATAATGAGATTCCTCAGAACAAGGTCTTCACTCAACTACAAGGCTGATTTTCAGAATCACCTCAGCTACTTGCCCCCAATCGAAGTCCTCAAACGGACATTTTCCTCAGCTGATGAAAAGGGCAAGGCACCAGCTGTTATTGATGAAGGCATTCGTCCATTGGATGGTCAGTTTCGCAAAGCTGCATCTTATTCCACCAATGATGACTCTGCCACTCATGATTCTGCTGCTAATGCATCCAAGCCAAATCCACAAGCCACTGCTCCTCGAGTGATGATTGGCCATGAGTTGCTTCTTAGTCTTCACCAGAAGGTGGATCGAAACCATAAATGGGTCAAGCGTCAGTTTGGTTCTATTCTTCACAACATGACTGCTACATATAATGCAGTGAAGAAAAACCATTACTGCCTCCATGAAGTCTTGATCGCACTTTGGGCTATTCATCACATGTATATGGTGAAGAAGAACTGAAGAAAATGGGCCTCAAGGAAGATTTTGACTGGTCTGCTCCTCCACCGAAGAAATACAAGAAGGTCAAGGTTCCTTCCTTGGTGGCCAGCTCATTTTCTTCATCGCGCGACACCGACGAGCATGAAGACTTGGACGACACTGCAGCAGGCCCTACTACGATAAACGACCCCAACAACGCTGGCGCTCCTCTATCAACATGATATTCTTCAGGGGCGTTAGTCCTCAGTTTTGATCCTTTTGGTCATTCGATGACAAAGGGGGGATTTGAGTTAGTATTCAAGCGGGTCTATCTTATATGGGCATTTTTTTGCTAAGTTACAACTCTCGTTCTTCTGATGACTTTGCTGGATCGAGTTGTAAACTTAAACTCTCTGGTGGCCAGATACTTTCGTTGTGATTTTCTACATTCTTATTCCTTACTAATGTTAATGCACGCATGTTGAATTACATCAGTCACCATATTTCATCATGCATTTCAAATTCTTCATATTATATATCAAATGTGTGTATGAATTACGAGATATAGGGGGAGATCTCCCAGATTCTACTCTTCAAGTGTGCATTGCTTCAAAAGAAAATTCCTCACTACGCACATCTTCAGGGGGAGTTCTTCTATATCTTGCAATCAAATTCCTCAATTTCAGTATTTACACTTCATATGTTTATCCCCGTTGAAAACTTAACCTATATTGTCATCAATCACCCAAAAAGGGGAGATTGTAAGTGCATCTAGTGCCCCTTAGTGATTTTGGTGTATTGAAGACTTATAGGTTAAGGGACTAATATGTTTATGAGTGTACACAGGTCTATAAGTCTCTGTGGAGTTTGATATTTACAGAGAAAGTCGACCCCTAAAAATGAAGTTCTTCCACTGAAGACTTTGGATTTCTGAAGACTTTGAAAGTGAAGAAATTGGTGTAACCTTGAAGACTTGGTATTCATTCGAGGAACATGAAGCGTGAAGACTTTTGTTTTCGAAGTTTCATTTTCTCTTTTCTTGAGTCATAGGAAACACCGTACTGTTAAAGGGGGTCGAGGAAATACTAAGGAAAAATTTCCATGTGATGCTCAACTCAAAATCCTACGCCTACCAATCCCTTCAAGTGAAGGCATTGGAAATCTCATACAGTTCAGTCATATTCTTCGGTGACAGAGACGAAGTTCTTCTGGTCTCTGAGGAATTTGTTCTGACTAAGGAGTTAGGAATTCGCTAGTGCGGATTACCTACACGGTGAGGAACATGATAGCCCTGAGGAATTTGAGCCTCAAATTTCCGACCGTTGCTGTGCTACGCGCCAGCTATCCCAAAATATGTACCCACCTAACGGTCATATCATTGAAGGGCATTTATGTCTTATCATGTCGGGCTACTCCCTAGGCTATAAATAGCCGCCCCCTACAACCACTAGCTGGTTGGCTGCTCCAAGAGAAACTGACACTTGTCATTTAAGAGCATCCCTTCCTCAAAGGACTTTGAGCAAAAATCATCAAGTGAGGAAAACCCAAACCCAAACACCTACAAACCCAAAGTGATTGAGCATCACTGAAGAGATTGATCCTGCGTGGATCCGATGCTTGTTACCTTTGAAGTTTGTGCTTCTTCCAGACGGTTAGGCGTCATGGTCTAGAGCATTCAATAGGAATTGTGGATCGCCGAGTGACCGAGTTTGTGAAGGTTTGGAAGTCACCTGAAGACTTACCACGAGTGATTGGGCGAGGTCTGTGTGACCTTAGCTCAAGGAGAATACGGTGAGGACTATGTGTCAGGGAGTATGTGTCCTCAGGTTTAAATAACTAGCCGCTCCAACCAGATGTACAACTGAGACAGCAGTTGGAACTGGTCTACCAAATCATTGTCTTCACCAATATTACTGGTTCTATTTCCTCAACTCTTTCATTTCCTCATTACTGTGTTGCGCACTTGTTCATATCTGTGTTTGAAGACTTTGACTGAAGACTTTCTCTATTTCCTCAGTTCAATTTCTTCAGTCTGTTTGTCTTCATCCTGTGTTATCCTGTGATTACGCTTTCTGTACTCTGTGCTTGTCTTCATTTCATCATGATGACTATGCTTGTGTTATGTTAGGTTTACTTTTGAGTACTTATTCCACTGCTAGTAGTTCTTCGCTAAGGAATTTCCTCACCCGCAAATTCCTCATTGAAGAATTCATAAAAATCGCCTATTCATTCACCCCCCCTCTAGTCGATATAACGACTTTCACCCCCCCACAACGACGCCCCTATTTTTCTCAGACACTCCCTTTCTCACTCGGTTTCCCGCCTTAGTGGGACATTTCTCGCTGGAGCCTCCTTTAAAATCAAAGGACACCCACCTCACCTTCATCATGCGTTGCAACAAAGATGAAATATTTCATATTTACCGTATAATAAAGTGGATTAAACTAACACTTACTATTGACATAAAATAATAAATAACTATAGAGATCAGTCTCAAAGGTCCATTCAACTTCGCCAATGCATACTGACATGGGAGGTTAGTGGCAACCTGAAAGTATTCCTAGTCACTAATAAGCTCCACCTCCAGTCCATATACCATTCATTGCTAGAAGGGATAATTGATGTTCTTCTCTTCCTCGTCCTTCCCCACATCTTCTACTCCTAGTCTCTTCGCCAACCCATTTCGTTGACGCCAACATCTGCCCGTTTGTCAGCGACGCCTCATCTTCTTCTTCTTCCTCCTTCCTCGCCAGTTTTAATTCCCATTCCTACTTATTTTTTATAATAATATTTGTTCTTTTATTCGCTTTATATTTTTGGAACACTCTTTCCATCTCCAACACCATGGACCACTTGGTCGCTTTAGTTAATTTCTTCCTTCTTATTCGTGGAGCACTCTCCCTTTCAACTATAGCATGAACCACCTCGCCAATCTAGTGTCGTGTTGTACTCATCAGCGAACGTTTCGAAAACCATCAACATGTGGACATCCTGCAGAGCATGGTCGTCATCCATCTTGGTGAACGTTAGGTCGTCCATGTCGCGGGCGCATGGTGTCCGTTGTCCATGCTGGCAAGTGGTGCTCGACCATGTCGCTGAGAGCCTGTTGATTGTCCTTGCCGATGAGCGCTTTTAAAATGATTCAACGCGATGAACTGCTTGCTTAATTAATTAATTACACAAATAATTAACAACCTACCTAATTCTTCGCACGCCTGATTAATTGCCAACCAAATCGACTAATTACCCACCTAATTGGAAAAAATCACTACTTCTAATTATATATAGGCATAATTAAGTGTCTAAATAAACCATTAAATACATTAATGACTTGGTTTCAAAATTGATTGAGTGGAAAAAATTCTAATTAAATGGACCTAATTAATTACATACATAATTAACCGTCTAGTTAATTAATTACATTAATGGTTTTATTTCCAAATTGATTCAGCGCTCGATTTCCAAAATATTTTTGCATGAATGGCTCCTACGAATGACGGCGACTACCAAGTATTGTAGGACACATTTCCTTAACGAATTTCCTGACATTTGAATGGACACACTTCATTTGAGAATGTAGTCTGTGTGTCTCTGTGTATTAATGACAAGAAATATAATTTGACCGTGTCCACGAACACATGTACGTGGTGGTATGACGAAACGCCTTCCGTCATGGCCATCCTAGACGTCGTGATGCATGCCTTGGCATTCTCGAGTATCAGCCGCGACATCCTCCATGGTCTAGCGCACGACGTCCTCCGTAGGGTGCGCGGATGCGTACGCTCACAAGTAAAAGATATGTTCTTTTGTTGTTTAGGAAACTTGTGATAGTCAATTAATAGTGGAGATAATAATAATGACATACTATGCAAGATTAATGATTTGTTATTGAAGATTATCTTGTTTTGTTTTGGAAGGTTATCGAGGAAAATATTACGTCTATATTTTAGGAAGGTAATCTCAAATATATGGTGTGAGTTCTGAATTCTTAATTACCTATTTATTTACGTGATTGGAATGAATCAGAACCTGCCAAAGTAAGCACGAAACAAGATATCTCTTTCAATAAGATTTGGGTTTCTAATGGAAAGGAGAAAAACAAGTTGGTCGGGGTGGTGGGAGGTGACGAATAAAAACCGGACGAATATAAATCGTACCAGGCTACCAACTCCTCCATTAGGAGTAGAGATACGCAAAGGGGGAGAATTCCGGCAGCTGGAAATCTGGACCTGGAAAAGCTACGTCATACCACCTATTCTGCACAACTCCAACTGAAACTTGACGGGGATTTTTTATGGAATATATAAGAATTACTGAAGCCAATAACTACCAGAGGGGGCCACCGGGTGGGCACAACCCACCTTGGCGCGCCAGGGCCCCATGGCCCGCCCTGGTCGGTTGTGGCCTCATAGGCCCACCTCCGATGCCCATCTTCTGGTATATAAGCCATTTTGACCTAGAAAAAATAAGGAGAAGTCTTTCGGGATGGAGCGCCGCCGTCTCGAGGTGGAACTTGGGCAAGAGCACTTTTGCCCTCCGGCGGAGCGATTCCGCCGGGGAAACTTCCCTGCCGGAGGGGGAAATCATCGTCATCATCATCACCAACAACTCTCCCATCTTGGGGAGGGCAATCTCCATCAACATCTTCAACAACACCATCTCATCTCAAACCCTAGTTCATCTCTTTTATTCAATCTTGTTACCAGAACTATAGATTGGTGCCTGTGGGTGACTAGTAGTGTTGATTACATCTTGTAGTTGATTACTATATGGTTTATTTGGTGGAAGCTTATATGTTCAGATCCATTATGCTATTTAATACCCCTCTGATCATGAACATATTTATCATTTGTGAGTAGTTATTTTTGTTCTTGAGGTCACGGGAGATATCATGTTGCAAGTAATCATGCGAACTTGATATGTGTTTGATATTTTGATAGTATGTATGTTGTGATTCCCTTAGTGGTGTCATGTGAACGTCGACTACATAACACTTCACCATATTTGGTCCTAAGGGAATGCATTGTGGAGTAGCAATTAGATGGTGGGTTGCGAGAGTGACAGAAGCTTAAACCCCAGTTTATGCGCTATTCCGTAAGGGACCGATTGGATCCTAGAGTTTAATTGCTATGGTTAGAATTTATTCTTAATAATTTTCTCATAGTTGCGGATGCTTGCGGGAGTGTTACTCATAAGTAGGAAGTTTGTTCAAGTAAGAACAGCACCTAAGCACCGGTCCACCCACATATCAAATTATCAAAGTAGCGAACACAAATCAAACCAACATGATGAAAGTGACTAGATGAAATTCTCGTGTACCCTCAAGAACGTTTTGCTTATCATAAGAGACCGTTTTGGCCTGTCCTTTGCCTCATAAGGTTTGGGCTACCTTGCTGCATACTTGTTACTATTATCATTACTTGCTCGTTACAAATTATCTTGTTATCAAACTACTGAACTACTTACAATTTCAGCACTTGCAGACATTACCTTACTGAAAACTACTTGTCATTTCCTTCTGCTCCTTGTTGGGTTCGACACTCTTACTTATCGAAAAGAGCTACAATTGATCCCCTATACTTGTGGGTCATCAGGGTTCCACATCCACTTGTCCTTGCCACGCCATTGTTGAACTTGTCTGAAATACACTAGATAGAACTATTAGTCCAACAAGAAATATGTTGACATTAATTACCAAAATCAACCAGGGAGCACTTGTGCTTTCAGTTAGTCATGGGAGCAGTGGTGTCAAGGTAGTGGTGCGCCGGGAATAAGACATTGTTGACGAGGCATCACGCTGAGTTTGCCAAGTCCGGGAACATGTCGTGGACGAAGGCACGCATTGGTGTTGCCAGCACCAGGCATGCTAAGACGGACGAAGTTGATGCTGATGATGCACCGCTCTAGGCTTGCCAGGCCTGGGAACACATCGTAGACAAGGCACGCGTCGATGTTTCCAGCACCTGGCATATGTAGACGGGGACCTGCATGAGTTAGCGGGAAAGGACGCAACGATGGTTGCGACGCAAATCGGCGTGTGGCCGATGACACCCCGGTGGTTGGAGTAGATGAAGTGGCCGAGGAAGATGACGACGACGCTGGCGATGAGCTGGTGCTGGATGAAGAAAAAAGGGGTGGATGGCGACGGCCACTTGGGTGAGCGAGCGGCAGCGGCGCCAAAGAAGAGAGGCGGTTGCGGCTGGGTTAGGAGCGCGACGGCGATGCTCGAAGTAGGCGAGGAAGAACCAGACAGCGTGATGAAGACCTGCACGGACGGTGGCATTCCCGCGCCAAGGGAGGCGGCGCGGCGCATACCACGTGAAAGTCGGCCTGTGGGGATGGCGAGTGGACCGCATGTCGCGGCGCTACGGCCCGAAGGTGCAACGCAGCGGTAGCGCACAGGTTGGGGCGACGACAGGAAGACCCCATGGCGGCAGCGTTGACTGTGTGCCATGGCACTACGGCCCGAAGGGGCAACACAGAACCGGTGACCGAGTCGGTGCAGCCACGGGAACGGCCTCGGGCGGCGGCGGAGACCGCGTGCCACGGCGATACGATCCGAAGGGGTGACGAGGCGGCGACGCGCGAGTCGGTGCAACCGCGGGGAGAACCACGGGGCGGCAGCGCGGCGGCCCGACGGGGCGACGCGGCGGCAGCCCGATGCTCGATCGGTGAAGGGGTGCACTGTAATCGGGACAGTCTTCATGGGACCTGCGGAGGCGCTGCAACCGACGGGCCAGATCGGTCGCACGAGTAGCTGAGGCGAATCGCGGGCGGGCGGGTGATAAATCCGTTCACGTGCGAGGTCGGGGACATTGCTCGGTGGAGGCGAGGTGGCGGCGGAGTCCAAGATGAAGCTGGCGACGACGGTCGGCGTGGGACAACGTGCAGACAAGCGCGTCAGCACCAGCACCCGGGATGCCAACGCAGCGCCGGCACCCGGACAGCGAGGCCCAAGCGACCAACGCAGCAGGGTGCCCGAGCTCGAGGTAGCCGCCGATGGGGCCGGTGAGGAAGATGGCAGGGCGGCCATTCAGACGCGACGGAGGGGGTGGTGATGGAGAAGTCCCGATCGGAGAAGGGCAGGGGCGGTCGGTGCAGGGCGGCGGGCAAGCAGACGTGCAGACGACGACCGTGAGCGGCCGCCTCGTCACGCGAGGCCGCCAGGTCGGAGAAGAAGCTGTCCGGTTGCAACCGTGTTGGAGTAGAGGCGCGTGGGGGTCGATGGTGGCGGCCTGTGACGCAAACCAATCTTAGATCCGAAAACCAAAAACAAAAACACCGATCAATACGACCGGCGAGAGGGAGAAAAACCTAGATAAATGGATCGGGACAAAAGACTCTTTAGGGCAGCCGGTCAATACGACCGGTGAGCGAACCCTAGCTATGGGCGGCGCGGTGCGAATGCGGCGGGCAAGGGGTAGGATTGGATCGGTTAACCGTTAGAAGGGATACAAAGGATTGCTGGAATGGATGTTTATTAATTGAGCCTCGTGGGCATATATATAGGAGTGTATAATCTATTTGGAGTACAAGACAATCCAGAATAGTTTCTAGTCTATGCTATGTTTCCAATCTAATCAATGATATTCAACAACATGTCTCTTTTCTTGCCCACGCAAAGTTGCCGACCTATGGTGCTACCTATTGCTTCAGAGTTCCGAGAAAGTTTGCGTGTGCACAAGGTAAGAGAATACTGTCAGGACCCCGATTCCAAGACACATCGACCTAGCAAGTAACACCTCATATCCCTTTGCGGCCTCACGCACGGTATTCCCACGGTGTCTCCTTACCATGGCCTGGGACCATTTGCGCCTTTTGGCTCACGTATATGATAGTGTTGCTAGCATCCACATGACAGAGAACCCGGCCGACATGGCTAGTCGTGAACCCAAAGCGGCGCTTAACCCATGGGGACAGCATACATGAATCACATCGAGCATGTCGGTCATCAACGTATGAATCCGGGCTGTAGCACTAGGCTAACAGACTCCGGTAACCCGGGTATGTAGCAGGCTAGGCAGGACTCGGATGTCACCGCGTGACATTTCCCGAAGGATGAACACACGAACGAAGTGAAACACATGTCGCCAATCAAGTGTCCAGCGCAGTCTTTGGGCTAGCAGGACTCGGTGACCCGGCAGAAGCGGACTACTATCGCCAGAAGCACTAGACTACATTTCCCCATATGAGAGGTTGCCAAGGATAAACAACTAGGTTGTCGGATCCCACACATACCAAGCATTTCAAACACACACACAATATGCTCGATATGTGTAAATACAACATGGCATCACAACATAACTCTACGACTCAAATATTTATTCATTAGGCTCCGAGGAGCGAGATATTACAAACATGGGTTTCATGACCCAACATTCAGAGCATACAAGTCGAAGCACAAGCGGAAGCTTAACATGTCCGAGTACGACATCTACAAATGAAAAAGGCCGAGAAGCCCGACTATCTACCGAGATCTGCCGAGGGCACAAGATCGTAGCTGAGGTAACAAGCTAAACGTCGAAGTCCATGCGGAACTACTAGCGAGACTGACGTCTCTCTGCAAAACATAAAATAAGCAAACGTGAGTAAAAATGTACTCAGCAAGACTTACATCAGAGCTAACTACATATGCATCATTGTCAACAAAGTGGGTGGTGGAGTTTAACTGCAGCAAGCCAGCTTTGACTCGGTGGCTATCCTGAACTACGACTGCAAGTAACTCTTTTGAGGTGGCGCACACGAGTCCACATATTCACCATATCAATACACCACTATGGATCCGCTCCGCCTTCCCACGAGAACGCCATCCATAGCACTCACGCTATCTTGCGATTTTAGAGTATCCACTTTCACTTGTCTATGAACTGTATAGCAACCTGAAGTCCTTTACCGCGGACACGGCTATTCAATAGATCATATTAACCTGCAGGGTGTACTTCTTCACACACGCCTCGCCACTTACCTCCATGTACACCTCGTGTATCTCGGCAACCTTCAAGCGAAGCTCGGCGAGGAGTCGGCCACGACCGACTAACCACACAAGTCTCTCGTCCGTGTTTATCGCCTATTCGGTTCCATCCGCAAGGAGATCCGCCGGGTGTCGCCACGGCCCCAAACAATGTGTGCAGGGTTCCCAAGCCCACCTCGACGGGTGGTTCTACGCTTGGTACACAAGTGCCACGGTGCCTAGTCTGTCCCAAGCCCACCTGCACGGGTGCCACTTGGTAGACTACTAACACTACCTACAAACACCGAAACTAGTTGCAACTCCCGGACAGAGATCACGTTGATTAATAAGTCGAGAGGGTCGAGTTACGGAACCCAATTTGTGGTAGTAACTGTTTCATGGATCACAAACACGTAACTCAGTTCCTGAGGACGGCTGCAATGAGACAACCCACCATGTACTCCTACATGGCCTCTCACCGCTACCTTTACCAAATCGTGTTCACACACTTAGCTCTCAACAAGAGGACATGTTCACACACCTCCGATTCATCCCCGATGAATCGACCGACTCAACTCTAAGCAAGCAGGCATGACAAACAAGCATGTATGAGTAGGCACATCAGGGCTCAAACAACTCCTACTCATGCTAGTGGGTTTCATCTATTTACTGTGGCAATGACAGGTCATTCAGAGGATAAAGGGGTTCAACTACCACAGCATGTAATAGTTGAATCGTTATTGTCCTAATGCAGTAGAAGAGAGCAGGAGCGAGAGAGTGGGATTGTATCAGAATGAACAAGGGGGTTTTGCTTGCCTGGCACTTCTGAAGATATTATAGTTCTTCATCGGTGTCATCAAACTCATCGTCGGTACGTCATCTACTGAGAGGGAACAAACACCGGCAAACAAGGAAGAACACAATCAACGCAATGCACAATATGATGCATGATCATGACATGGCAATATGTTGTGGTTTGAGCTAATGCAACTAGCAACAATTTAAATGAAGTTGGTTTGAACCCTAGGTTCAAATTCAAACCCTATATGTGAAGGTTTAAATGCCATTTATATGATTTGGCCTAAACAGCAGCCATAAGTTATGCTAACATGCATGACAATGGTACAGATGGATAGATTGGATTTTTCTGATCATTTTTCATATATAATTTATCTCATTTGGAGTTACGGTTGAATTTCTATGAATTTTACAAGTTTAGAGCATTTTCTGAAATTTATAAATCATTTCTGATTTATTTTAATTCCAGAAAACAAATACTGCGTCAACATTGAGTAAGCATGACGTCAGCAAGTCAACTGCGGCTGACCGGGGTCAAACCTAACCAGTGGGGCCCACTGGTCAGTGACCCATTATTTAACCCTGGTCAAAACCCGTGCTGATGGGGTTTGACCCAGCGGTAGGGCCCGCTGTCAGTGGCAGTGAGGTGGCTAATGGTGGGGATTAGTCCTAATGACTGTGCCACGTCGGCAGTCGCCGGAGTTTCACCGGTGGTGACCAAATCCGACGACGGAAACGCCACAGGAAAACGCTACAGGGGATGGTTTCGGGTGTGGTTTGCGGCTATGGGTTGCTGGGCTTCGCGCGCATCCAGGGGTGGCAGAAGATCGAGCTGGGGTGGCTGGAGTTCACCGGAATGGAGCTTGCGGCGGCGCCGGAATTCGGCCCCGAGCGGCGCGGGGTGCTGTGGTGCAAGTCAGGAGCTTCGAGCGGCGGCATTGGGTTCATGGGGACCCGCTGAGCTCACGGCAGTGCTCAAGTGCGAGTTGTGGCCGCGGTTACCACGGTGGCGCCATGGATGGCGGCGGTAAGCTTCGGGCTTGACGGATATGACGACTACAGCGGCCGTACAGGGAAAAGGAGAGGGGGAATCGGTTCAGGGGCTCACGGGGATCACGCGGGGAAGGTCAGCGAGCTCGGGGAAGCACGGATGGCGGCGAATCGACGATGAGGTTGCCGGCGGCCGGAGGTTAAAGATGAGCTTGAGGACGACCCTGCAGGGCTCCCGCGGTCAAGCTGGTTGGTGTATACGATTCAGGAGAGGACGGCGGTTCTTCTGGATGCATCGGTAAGGCGGGGGGGGCGGTGGCCGTGGTGGCAGTGGACGGCGGCGACGAGCTCCGTTCGGGAAGAGAGCAGAGGAGGGGGAAAGTGCTCGAGAGAGTGAGAGGGCATGGGGGGTTGCGTGGCGTCGCGGAGGGAGTCCAGGGCGACGAGGGGGCAGCCAGGCAGGCAGCTGCCGGCGTAGCACGCCGCGGCGCCGTGGCTGTCTTCTCCTCTGCCTTCTGGCAGGAGGAAGAAGATGCCCCTGCCCTCGGTGGGCCGGACAAGTGGCTGGGCTGTCAGGTGGGCTGGGCCTCTGCTACAGGAGCAGGCCACGTGAGGTAAGCCCAGGTTAGTTTCATTTCTCTCTGTTTTATATTTTCTGTTTTGTTTTCTTTGTTTATTTCTTTTGCCACTGTTTTCAAATAGAACAAATCCAAACCAGTGACAAAATTCCTCTGAATATTTTTATGTTGCTTAATGGACTTTTCCAAAAGCACATAAAATGTTTCAGGGTATTTGGAAATATATTCTATACAAGTTATGAATATAATTCCAAATGCAAATAAAATAATGATTTAAATTCAGTGCCCAAAATATTCCTTAAAAATGCTCATTATTTTTGGTTTGGTGCAAAAAACCTTTGCCAAATATAACCAACATTATTTAAGGCCATTTTGGAAACACTGAATGCAATTTCCAGGGTTCTTTGCCCTGCTTTTAATTAAAGTTTTGAGGCTTCAATAATCCTCAATTCAAGTTTCAGAAATTTAAATATGATGCCTAGATGAAGATGCAACTATTTACAAACAATATTCTAGAGCTGTGACAACTCACCCCCACTAGACAAGAATCTCGTCCCGAGATTCAAGACGCGAGGTAAGAAGACCGAGGGGACACAAAGCTAACACGATCTTCACGAATCAACTGTCCTTCTCAAAGATGTTGATTCATTGCTTCACATTTATCTTGACGTCTTTGCTTTCGAGATCTTCATCCAACTCAATGAAGTCAGAAGGAAACTCTATCGGAAAAGGACCATCGAAACTATCCATACCAGGCTAAGGCAATTCTCAAACGATCGTTTGGCGGAGTGCAAAGGAATGGCATACCCAGACTAGAATGGATGATGTGGATTACCTTGTTGAAGACAACGCAAGGGATGATTTGCTTATCACCTGAAATGGATGGGACCCATGGTAAGTCCACCTTTGAAGATGAACCTGGACAGCAACTGTTGAGAAGGGCATCCCATGGAAGACTGGCACGATGGGGTGCAACTGGGAACAAAATGCAGATGTTGGGAGTGTTCCAACCATCATATCTGCCTGAGATTCAGATCCGATTGGTGATAGGATACTTCAGACTCAACATGTCTGAAAAGAAAGTTTGCAACACAAATCGACGAAATGATGTTGCGAGATCCTCGGGAGATGGACTACGGTAGTAAGCTCCAAAACATGAGCGCGTTCTGCTACAAACATGTGAACACGCTGTCCCAGACAAGCATGACCAAATGACAGTCTTATAATGAAACACTACCGAGTTCTGGTTGGGAACCATCAACGAGGATACTGAAGTCCTTGCATAAGGCATGCTCTTAAGAAGGAACTTCTTCTCCTTGAACAAATCAATCAGTGGCTTGGTGTGCTAGGGAATACGAATGGAGTGGAGGTAATTAATCTACCAAACCATAGAATACCTCGCACGAATGCATGACGGACTTGGGGTGATTCCAAAGGAAGCAAAACAAACCTTTCTCAAATTCATGGCGGCAACTTACACCTAAAGCACATTAATTCGAGGAAGTCACTTCTTCCATCCAAGCATAAGCTTCATGAACGAAACACGAAGGCATTTCTTACATAGTTTCCAACACTAGGTTGATGTTCAACATGAATCATGGGGGAGACAAAATGCTACTGATGGGCTTAATAGCAATTCATCGGAATTTCCATATCACTGGATTTCCACCATCATGTGAACACGGTGATAGCATTGGTCAGACCAAAAGATGTAATGGTGTATGCTCGAGGGATCAACCACGAGTAAGACAAAATTACGAACATCGCTGGTTCTGATTTGACTTGATGATAGCCCATACTCAAATCAAAGTTTTGGCAAGACAACAGATCCAACAACTGATCACGAGGACCAATTGGTGAAGGTATCATCCTTCTTCAACACACACACAAAAGGATATCCCTTCAAATGAACTAAGTCGGGCAAGCTTTTATCTTCCAACTCTCCAAGTTGTCGTTTGGCTCAACCAACTAGCTCAGGGGTATCCAACACAGATTCTTGGAGAATGGGTGGTTTGGAGAAAACCAGCATGATCACGAACTCAACATAGCGGTCAGGTGACAACCTGGTAATACTTTCGAGAAGATATTCGGAAAATCACGAACCACCGGTATGTTACTAAGCTCGAGAACAACCTTGCTTTTCAGGGCAAGATGATATGAACAATAAGCAAGGTATTGAATAATCCTAACTCATTGATCGAGGAGTGCACCGGCACAATCTATCTTAGAATGATGATTCAATAACCAACACGCTAAGAATGAGAATATTGTCCATTTACCACCAAGCAACGAAGTTGCTAGGAGTATCGACTTCACACATCACAGTTCACTTGTCGGCATTCCGGTTACAATAACACGGGACCGAGGAATGAACAATGATGGCGAGAGGTATCACTATGTCTAGAATTCACAAGAGGTGGTGCAATTCTCATGACACTCTTGACATAAAGATGGTAACACTCCAAGGTTGAACAGAACAAAAGCTGAATTGGCATTTTGATCTGCGGAATACAACTACTTTGACCAATCCAAGAAATGGATGAGGTACTAGAGTTTGTTTCTCCTAGTCATTCCAGAATAGAATGACTTAACGGACCACAAGGATAATAGGCATCGATAAACACGATCACACACATACCCTTGACTATCAATTGATAGACGGGGGTCGGAAGACAACTAAGGAGGGTCAACTCAAGGAACATATAATTTTCTGAGTTATGAATGCATAGATTAGTATGTCGAGCAGAGCTCAACATTTCTTCCAGATAACCCATGCGGAAAGGTAGAACTAGCAGATTCACAATGTAGAACGAAGAACTCATCAAGAGCACTCTTATTGTGATCTTTTGGTTCGAGAACTTCTGCCTTAATGGTTCATGGTATTTGGAAGAAGGAAATACCACGGACCTCGAGGACTATCGCAAAGTTACTAATATCCTAAAGGAACTAGCAAACACTGACAACATGAAGTAGGGTGAATCTCGGGTTCAAGAACCCAGGAATGGAATGCCTACTAACTAATAACATCACGGGATGCTTTCAAGAATAATGGCCAGAATCATCACACTGGGGATACAAAAGCATTGCCAAATTACTAGGTGACTTCCTAAAAATAATAGTTCCAACATATATGCCGAGGCAACAAAGTACCTCAACTTACCGATTAGTGTGCTTATCCTGACCCAAAGGAACAACGGGGTGGAAAGAAGGGATTTTGCAAATGCATCAGACTAATTAGAAACCTGGGACGACTCGGACAGCATAACGGTTGTAAATGCTCAAAATGATTTGAGACATCCTGCAAAAATGGTGGCATGACCACTCAACATCACAATATCAGGGTTCTGAGACCAACTATGAACATACGGAAATGGTAGAAACTGAACTGGGGCGTAAAACCAACAATCTTAAAAGTCTATGGATTAGTAACACGCCATCCTGATAGATAGATGAGAAGGCCTAGTTCTTAATCCCCGTAGAAGAGAAGAGGATGACTCAGATCAGAAGGCCATGGGGTATAAGGAGTAAAAAGAGCCTTACGTTCCATCCCACAATCAATTCCCTTACATCACTAAAGCATTTCTAGACACAACTTCGACCGGTTTGGCTTGGTAATCCTACAGGCAGTCAGGCTCTGATACCAACGCTGTCAGGACCCCGATTCTAAGTCACATCGACCTAGCCGGTAACACCTCATATCCCTTTGCGGCCTCACGCACGGTATTCCCACGGGTGTCGCCTTACCATGGCCCGGGACCGTTTGCGCCTTTTGGCTCACGTATATGATAGTGTCGCTAGCATCCACATGACAGAGAACCCGGGCCGACATGGCTAGTCGTGAACCCAAAGCGGTGCTAACCCATGGGGACAGGCATACATGAATCACATCGAGCATGTCGGTCATCAACGTATGAATCCGGGCTGTAGCATCTGGCTAACAGACTCCGGTAACCCGGCTGTAGCAGGCTAGGCAGACTCGGATGTCACCGCGTGACATTTCCCGAAGGGACAGACACAGAACAAAGTCAAACACATGTTGGCGGTCAAGTGTCCAGAGCAAAGAGTGCTTTGGGCTAGCAGGACTCCGGTGACCCGGCAGAAGCGCACTACTATCGCCAGAAGCACTAGACTACATTTCCCCATATGAGAGGCTGCCAAGGATAAACAACTAGGTTGTCGGATCCCACACATACCAAGCATTTCAAACACACACACAATATGCTCGATATGTGTAAATACAACATGGCATCACAACATAACTCTACGACTCAAATATTTATTCATTAGGCTCCGAGGAGCGAGATATTACAAACATGGGTTTCATGACCCAACATTCAGAGCATACAAGTCGAAGCACAAGCGGAAGCTTAACATGTCTGAGTACAGACATCTAGAAATGAAAAAGGCTGAGAAGCCTGACTATCTACTGATCTGCCGAGGGCACAAGATCGTAGCTGAGGTAACAAGCTAAACGTCAAGTCCATGCGGAACTACTAGCGAGACTGACGTCTCTCTGCAAAACATAAAATAAGCAAACGTGAGTACAAATGTATTCAGCAAGACTTACATCAGAGCTAACTACATATGCATCATTGTCAACAAAGGGGGTGGTGGAGTTTAACTGCAGCAAGCCAGCTTTGACTCGGTGGCTATCCCGAACTACATTTGCAAGTAACTCTTTTGAGGTGGCGCACACGAGTCCACATATTCACCATATCAATACACCACTATGGATCCGCTCCGCCTTCCCACGAGAACGCCATCCATAGCACTCACGCTATCTTGCGCATTTTAGAGTATCCACTTTCACTTGTCTATGAACTGCACAGCAACCCGAAGTCCTTTACATGGACACGGCTATTCAAATAGATCATATTAACCCTGCAGGGTGTACTTCTTCACACACACTCGCCACTTACCGCCATGTACACCTCGTGTATCTCGGCAACCTTCAAGCGGAAGCTTTGGTGAGGAGTCGGCCACGACCGACTAACCACACAAGTCTCTCGTCCGTGTTTATCGCCTATTCAGGTTCCATCCGCAAGGAGATCCGGCGGGTGTCGCCACGGCCCCAAACAATGTGTGCAGGGTTCCCAAGCCCACCTCGACGGTGGTTCTACGCTTGGAACACCGTGCCACGGTGCCTAGTCATCCCAAGCCCACCTGCATGGGTGCCACTTGGTAGACTACTAACACTACCTACAAACACGTAAACTAGTTGCAACTCCCGGACAGAGATCGCGTTGATTAATAAGTCGAGAGGGTCGAGTTATCGGAACCCAATGTGTGGTAGTAACTGCTTCATGGATCACAAACACGTAACTCAGTTCCTCGAGGACGGCTGCAATGAGACAACCCACCATGTACTCCTACATGGCCTCTCACCGCTACCTTTACCAAATCGTGTTCACACACTTAGCTCTCAACAGTAGGACATGTTCACACACCTCCGATTCATCCCGATGAATCAGACCTGACTCAACTCTAAGCAGTAGCAGGCATGACAAACAAGCATGTATGAGTAGGCACATCAGGGCTCAAACAACTCCTACTCATGCTAGTGGGTTTCATCTATTTACTGTGGCAATGACAGGTCATGCAGAGGATAAAGGGGTTCAGCTACCGCGGCATGTAATAGTTGAATCGTTGTTGTCCTAATGCAGTAGAAGAGAGCAGGAGCGAGAGAGTGGGATTGTATCGGAATGAACAAGGGGGTTTTGCTTGCCTGGCACTTCTGAAGATATTATAGTTCTTCATCGGTGTCATCGAACTCATCGTCGGTACGTCGTCTACTGAGAGGGAACAAACACCGGCAAACAAGGAAGAACACAATCAACGCAATGCACAATATGATGCATGATCATGACATGGCAATATGTTGTGGTTTGAGCTAATGCAACTAGCAACAATTTAAATGAAGTTGGTTTGAACCCTAGGTTCAAATTCAAACCCCATATGTGAAGGTTTAAATGACATTTATATGATTTGGCCTAAACAGCAGCCATAAGTTATGCTAACATGCATGACAATGGTACATATGGATAGATTGGATTTTTTTGATCATTTTTCATATATAATTTATCTCATTTGGAGTTACGGTTGAATTTCTATGAATTTTAGAAGTTTAGAGCATTTTTTGAAATTTATAAATCATTTCTGATTTATTTTAGTTCCAGAAACTAACATCTGCGTCGAGATTGAGTAAGCATGACGTCAACAAGTCAATCTGCAGGTGACCATGGTCAAACTCGACGATGGGGCCCACCGTCGCTGACCCATTATTTAACCCCGGTCAAAACCCGTCTTGACGGGGTTTGACCAATGATCGGGCCCATTGTCGATGGCGATGAGGTGGCTAATGGTGGGGATTAGTCCTAATGATTGTGCCACGTCGGCAGTCACCGGAGTTTCGCCGGCGGTGACCAAATCCGACGACGGAAACGCCACGGGAAAACGCTACAGGGGATGGTTTCGGCGTGGTTTGCGGCTATGGGTTCTTTGCTTCCCTTGCGCATCCAGGTGGCGAAAATCGAGCTGGGGTGGCCGGAGTTCACCGGAATGGAGCTCGCGGCGGCGCCGGAGTTCGGCCCCGAGCGGCGCGGGGTGCTGTGGTGCAAGTCAGGAGCTTCGAGCGGCGGCGTTGGGTTCGTGGGGACCCGCTGAGCTCACGGCAGTGCTCAAGTGCGAGTTGTGGCCGCGGTTACTACGGTGGCGCCATGGATGGCGGTGGTGAGCTTCGGGCTTGACGGATATGACGACTACAGCGGCCATACAGGGAAAAGGAGAGGGGGAATCGGTTCAGGGGCTCACGGGATCACGCAGGGAAGGTCAGCGAGCTCGGGGAAGCACGGACGGTGGCGAATCAACGATGAGGTTGCCGGCGGCCGGAGGTTGAAGATGAGCTTGAGGACGACGCTGCAGGGCTCCCGCGGTCGAACTGGTTGGTGTATACGATTCAGGAGAGGACGGCGGTTCTTCTGGATGCATTGGCAAGGCGAGGGGGGCCGGTGGCCGTGGTGGCAGTGGACGGCAGCGACGAGCTCCGTTCAGGAAGAGAGCAGAGGAGGGGGAAAAGCGCCCGAGAGAGTGAGAGGGCCTGGGGGGGTTGCGTGGCGTCACGGAGGGAGTCCAGGGCGACGAGGGGGCAGCCAGGCAGGCAGCTGCCGGCGTGGCACGCCGCGGCGCCGTGGTTGTCTTCTCCTCTGCCTTCTGGCAGGAGGAAGAAGACGCCCCTGCCCTCGGTGGGCCGGACAGGTGGCTGGGCTGTCAGGTGGGCTGGGCCTCTGCTACAGGAGCAGGCCATGTGAGGTAAGCCCAGGTTAGTTTCATTTCTCTCTGTTTTATATTTCCTGTTTTGTTTTCTTTGTTTATTTCTTTTGCCACTGTTTTCAAATAGAACAAATCCAAACCAGTGACAAAATTCCTCTGAATATTTTTATGTTGCTTAATGGACTTTTCCAAAAGCACATAAAATGTTTCAGGGTATGTGGAAATATATTCTATACAAGTTATGAATTTAATTCCAAATGCAAATAAAATAATGATTTAAATTCAGTGCCCAAAATATTCCTCAAAAATGCTCATTATTTTTGGTTTGGTGCAAAAAACCTTTGCCAAATATAACCAACATTATTTAAGGCCATTTTGGAAACACTGAATGCAATTTCCAGGGTTCTTTGCCCTGCTTTTAATTAAAGTTTTGAGGCTTCAACAATCCTCAATTCAAGTTTCAGAAATTTAAATATGATGCCTAGATGAAGATGCAACTATTTACAAACAATATTCTAGAGCTGTGACAAATACCATCAGGCACGCGCTCACACTGGATTGCGAGGTTGTGGCGTTGATCAACTCCGGCAATGACATTGGTATCCTTTTCTTCTGAGAAGTAGAAATGCAGTATCAGTCTGGTCAATTTTTTTTGGTAAGCCAAATGTAGTGCATTTTTCTGAAGGAACATTTCACAGAAAGTTGTTGAAGTTTCTGGGTGCAGTGGAATGATTCCTTGAGAGATATTTCCTCTATTCATAAATATAAGATGTTTTGAATATTTTAAATATAAATTAGATACGTATTGAAATGAATAAAAACAAACACATTAAAATGTGTCTACATACATTCAATTCACGAAAAAGTTAGAGCATCTTATACGTATTTATGAACGGAGGAAGTAGATAGGTATGTCGAACATGAAAGGAGGTGTTACCAAATGTTACACTAGGTTTCAGTACTGATTTCTCAGCCTATGAAACTTATATACATGCTGCACGGTTATCACGTCGGGACTCACACGCGCAGGGATGAGGCATTGTCTGGCGCCAGGAGGGCATTGACGGTAGACCTGGCAAGGTTGATGCGTCAAAACTTGCTCTGAAAATGGATCAGTGAAAGACGGCGGTGACTACCTATGAAAGTCTGACCGATTTATGCCACAACTCAGTATGTGGCTTGGTTGGGGCCTCCGGGTTTAAATGTTAGGCATTTATGTGATGTATGTTTGGTATTAGGCTCGGACTATCAGCACCCTTCATCAAGTAGATAAGACTAGCGACAGATGTTGATAAGAGCATCTCTAGCCGTTGGCCCCCCAGGCAGCTCGAAAAAATCACCGACTGGGGACGAACCGGCGCTAAAATCGGCCTGGGGGCGATCGGGTTCCCAGCCGACGTCCCCAGGGTCGGCCCCAAGCGCTGGTTTTAAACTTTTTTAACATTTATTTGACTAAAATTCGGCGAACGGGACAAATATTCGGCGAAACAGTACATTACTTCGGCGAACTGAAATCGTATTTTACATAGATAAAATACTTAGAAGGAAAACAAAGAGGCCGCGACTAGAGGCCGAATAACGCGTTGAAAGAGGCAAAGTCGCCGCCGCTGCCGCCGTTGTCCTCGTCGTCATTCTCCTCCTTCACGCGGCCGGCCCTGCAGGACCCCTGCCCGGGGTCACCCTGGTGGACCGATGGCGGCGCGTCGTCATCGCTGTCGTCGTCGAGGACGACGATGCCTCCCTCGTAGCGGCCACGGCTTCGAGCGGCGAACTGCTCAAAGGCGCAGCACTGGCACTCCAGCTCCGTCCGCGCCTAGTCTTCGCGCGCCCACTTCAAGGCCGCCGCGTCATCGAGCCCTGACTCCGTCTTCACGCCGGCGAGCCCTGGCTCCGTCTTCACGGTGGTGAGCCCTGCTCCGTCTTCGGCTTGACGAAGCGGGGAGGAGCTGAGGAGGAGGCGCGCCCGCCCTCGTTGATGACGATGACGGCGCTGCGGGTGTGCCGGCCGAGCGGCGTCTCTGCGGGCTCGGCCTTGACGCCGAACAACGCCGACGACCCGGAGGAGTGGGAGGAGGAGCGGGAGGAGGAAGAAGAGGAGCCGGCCCTCCTCGGCATCCATTGGCCGCCGCTCCCGCGGGGGACCGGGGCGGCAGAGTACGTCATCGGCGGATCGTTGCCGCCCTCGAGGTGCTGGAGGACGGCGTGGAGAGTGCGGCGGGGGGCTCCTCACCACAGGCGGCGGCCCTTGCTGTTCTTGGTCCCCTGCACCACCGGCGCCCCGTTGGTGGAGGCCAGCCGCTTCGCTTGCTAACGATGGAAGTACGCCACCCAGGCCTCGTGGTTGCCGGCGGCATACTGCGGGAAGGCCCGCTGCTCCTCCGCCAGCGACACCCGCACGCGGTCGACCTCATCGGCGAAGTAGTTGACGCGCGCGGTGACGTCAGGCAGCGGGGGAATGGGGACGCCACCGGCGCTCAGCTTCCACCACCCCGGTGCGCGCATGTCAGGAGGCGCCGGGACGTTTGCCTCGAACAGGAGGTAGGCTTCCCACTCGTGCAACGAGCGGCGGCCGAAGCCATTGGCCGCCGCCCCATCGTCGGGAAACCTCTCGCCCATCGTCGCGGCCCGGCACGGGGAGAGAGGGGAGGAACGTCGGCGGCGGCGGCCCACGGGGACAGAGAGAGAGAGATGTGGGCGGGGTGCTGCCACAGACGAGGGGAGGTGCTACTTATATAGCGGCCGGGGTGTGGGCGCCGTGTGTACGCGTGGCGGGAGATGGTGCGTCGCCGCGCCGCGCCGCTCATGAGGAATCAATGAAAGGCTGACCGGTGGCAACCTTGGCATTGATTCCCCGCGGGAAACCGAGGTGATGAGGACGACGTGGCGCGGGGGTCGCTGACTAGGCGGGCCCGCCGTTCTTTCGCACCAAAAATGATTGCCCCGGCACCCCCTAGCGCGCCATGTTCGGCCTGGGTCCGCCGGCGCCATTTTCGGCCCAAACCGCAAAAAATGCCTCCTAGGGGCGCGAGTGGGCCGATTTTTGGGCGCGGCGCTAAAAAATCGCCTGAGGGCTGTTGGGGCACGGCTAGAGATGCTCTAAGAGGATGGCTTCAGACTACCTGATGTACTACTTCGTAAGGTCTTTGTGAATAATTAATGAAGTGACTGAAGGAAATATGCCCTAGAGGCAATAATAAAGTTATTATTTATTTCCTTATATCATGATAAATGTTTATTATTCATGCTAGAATTGTATTAACCGGAAACATAATACATATGTGAATACATAGACAAGCAGAGTGTCACTAGTATGCCTCTACTTGACTAGCTCGTTGATCGAAGATGGTTATGTTTCCTAACCATAGACATGAGTTGTCATTTGATTAACGGGATCACGTCATTAGGAGAATGATGTGATTGACATGACCCATTCCGTTAGCTTAGCACACGATCGTTTAGTATGATGCTATTGCTTTCTTCGTGACTTATACATGTTCCTATGACTATGAGATTATGCAACTCCCGTTTACCGGAGGAACACTTTGTGTGCTACCAAACGTCACAACGTAACTGGGTGATTATAAAGGTTCTCTACAGGTGTCTCCGAAGGTACTTGTTGGGTTGGCGTATTTCGAGATTAGGATTTGTCACTCCGATTGTCGGAGAGGTATCTCTGGGCCCTCTCATTAATGCACATCACTTAAGCCTTGCAAGCATTGCAACTAATGAGTTAGTTGCGGGATGATGTATTACGGAACAAGTTAAGAGACTTGCCGGTAATGATATTGAACTAGGTATTGAGATACCGACGATCGAATCTAGGGTAAGTAACATACCGATGACAAAGGGAACAACGTATGTTGTTATGCGGTCTGGCCGGTAAAGATCTTCGTAGAATATGTGGGAGACAATATGAGCATCCAGGTTCCGCTATTGGTTATTGTCCGGGGATGTGTCTCGGTCATGTCTACATAGTTCTCGAACCCGTAGGGTCCGCACGCTTAACGTTACGATGATAGTTTTATTATGAGTTTATGTGTTTTGATGTACCGAAGGTTGTTCGGACTCCCGGATGTGATCACGGACATGACGAGGAGTCTCGAAATGGTCAAGAGATGAAGGTTGATATGACGACTATATTCGGACACCGGAAGTGTTCCGGAGAAGTTTCGGATAAAACCGGAGTGCCGGAGGGTTATCGGAACCCCCGGGGGGAACTAATGGGCCTCAATGGGCCTTAGTGGAGAGAGAGAGGGGCGGCCTAGGGCAGGTCGCGCGCCCCTCCCCCTCTGGTCCGAATTGGACTAGGAGAGGGGGGCGGCGCCCCCCTTTCCTTCTCCCTCTCCCTCTCCTTCCTTCCCCCTCTCTCCATTTTGGTGGAAACCTACTAGGACTTGGAGTCCTAGTAGGATTCCCCTCTTGGGGGCGCACCATAGAGGGTCGGCCAGCCTCCCCCTTGCTCCTTTATATACGGGGGTAGGGGGGTACCCCATAGACACAACAATTGATCGTTTGATCTTTTAGCCGTGTGCGGTGCCCCCCCCCCCTCCCCCTCCACCATAGTCCACCTCGATAATATTGTAGCGGTGCTTATGTTGGAGATATGCCCTAGAGGCAATCATGTATGATGATATTTCCTATGTGTTTATGAATAAAGATAGTCCTTGGACATTATCAATGATGTGTATCAGCAAGTATGTGACTTGTTTGTGGGACTATGCATTGTATGATGACTGTCCTAAAAGGTCCCTAGTCAAAAGGGCTGTGTGGACGCGCAGCCGACTAGACTGGCATATGACACGGTCGATGGCTTGGTCTCACTAGCCATGGAGCATTGGATGCTAACCGGATAATATGGACTTGGAAAGGTCTGGTCGGATTCGACATAGTCGAATCTGAGTCAAGATAAGGTCTGAGTCGGACAGACCCAACTATGAGACGCAGCGATATGTCATCTGTGAGTCTCTAGTACAACATACGTTCTATGTCCTAAGACCTGAGCTGACGCATGTACTCTGGATGGTGACAGACTTGCTTTGGGCCGACCAAACGCTACTCCGTGACTGGGTAGTTACAAAGGTAGGTTTCGGGTTTGTCCATCCCATCTGCGCGAGACATGGTCGAGCAAGATGGGATTTGCCCTCCGATCGGGAGAGATATACTCTGGGCCCCTCGTGTGATCTCGACCAGGAATAGCATGGCCATGCGACAAGGATTATGAGATAATCCGGATTGTGGTCGGTATCCGAACGAGCGAAAGAGGTCGGGTTAGCACAAGGATGACAGTCTCGCCTTGAGCCCGACAACATATATCGTATGGCAAAGGGAATGAAGTGTGACACGTTATGCAGTTCGCTTAACCAGCTTCATCGCTCGCTTGGTGGTCGGCACGCCTTGCTAGAGGCCGCTACCAACCGTATGGTCGGAGGTGATCCGAATCGTGACCAAGCCGACTTGAACCTAAGGGGCGGCGCTTAAGGGAAGGAACCTCACGAGGTCGATTCAGAGGACACCGGTCGGATGTGATCCGAATCGACTAGGAACGTGACCGAATAGACTTTGGGCTTTAGGGTCCATGCGAGGCTCAAGTGTTGAGCCCGCGACGGACGCCTATATAAAATGGAGGTGCGGCACACTCAGCGGTTGATCGCTTGGCGCTGCGACTAGGGTTTGCATGTGTTGCGAATAGCCACCTCCACTCGCCGCCGATCGTGTGATCGGACCTAGCAGTCCGCCGCACGACGTTCCTCCCGCACGCGTGGATAACGTTAGAGGCGGTGCACTTGCGCCGCTCCGGCGAACTCGTACGTGGGATCGGACGACCGGCCGCTCGAGGGAGATCGAACGAGGAGGAGATGATCCACGCAGACGCGCTGCCCCAACTCTTCTTCCGCTGCACGGCACTGCGCGTCTAGTGGTAACGAACTTTGATCCATCTCCCGTAGCATGTTCCCGGATGTTCTGCGTGTAGGAATTTTTAATTTGCAGTCGACGCACCCTACCGCATAACCCAACAGCTTAGGCGAAGCCCTGCGTCAGTAGAACATCAACATCGTCACCACGCCGTCGTGCTAACGAAACTCTCCCTCAACACTCGGCTGGATAGGAGTTCGAGGGACGTCATCGGGCTGAATATGTGCTGAACTCGGAGGTGACGTACATTCAGTACTTGATCGGTCGGATCGTGATGACGTACGACTACATCAACCGCGTTGTGCTAACGCTTCCGCTTTCGGTCTACGAGGGTACGTGGACAACACTCTCCCCTCTCGTTGCTATGCATCACCATGATCTTGCGTAGCGTAGGAAATTTTTGAAATTACTCGTTCCCCAACAAAGGTATCGAGCCAGGTTTTATGCGTTGATGTTATATGCACGAGTAGAACACCAGTGAGTTGTGGGCGATATAAGTCATCTTGCTTACCAAAGATGTCATACTTTGGTTGGCTGTATTGTTGGATGAAGCGGCCCGACCGACATTACGCCAGATGCTTACGCGAGACTGGTTCTACCGACGTGCTTTGCACACGGTGGCTGGCGGTGTCAGTTTCTCCAACTTTAGTTGAACCGAGTGTGGCTACGCCCGGTCCTTGCGAAGGTTAAAACATCACCAACTTGACAAACTATTGTTGTGGTTTTTATGCGTAGGTAAGAACGGTTCTTGCTAAGCCCGTAGCAGCCTCGTAAAATTCGCAACAACAAAGTAGAGGACGTCTAACTTGTTTTTGCAAGGCATGTTGTGATGTGATATAGTCAAGACATGATGCTATATTTTATTGTATGAGATGATCATGTTTTGTAACCGAGTTATCGGCAACTGGCAAGAGCCATATGGTTGTCGCTTTATTGTACGCAATGCAATCGCCCTGTAATGCTTTACTTTATCACTAAGAGGTAGCGATAGTCGTAGAAGCATAAGATTGGCGAGACGACAACGATGCTACGATGGAGATCAAGGTGTCGCGCCGGTGACGATGGTGATCATGACGGTGCTTCGGAGATGGAGATCACAAGCACAAGATGATGATGGCCATATCATATCACTTATATTGATTGCATGTGATGTTTATCTTTTATGCATCTTATCTTGCTCAGATCGACGGTAGCATTATAAGATGATCTCTCACTAAATTTCACAGATAAAAGTGTTCTCCCTGAGTATGCACCGTTGCCAAAGTTCGTCGTGCCGACACACCACGTGATGATCGGGTGTGATAAGCTCTACGTTCATCTACAATGGGTGCAAGCCAGTTTTTGCACACGCAAAATACTCGGGTTAAACTTGACGAGCCTAGCATATGCAGATATGGCCTCGGAACACTGAGACCGAAAGGTCGAGCGTGAATCATATAGTAGATATGATCAACATAGTGATGTTCACCATTGAAAGCTACTCCATTTCATGTGATGATCGGTTATGGTTTAGTTGATTTGGATCACTTGATCACTTAGAGGATTAGAGGGATGTCTTTCTAAGTGGGAGTTCTTAAGTAATATGGTTAATTGAACTTAAATTTATCATGAACTTAGTACCTGATAGTATCTTGCTTGTCTATGTTTGATTGTAGATAGATGGCCCGTGCTATTGTTCCGTTGAATTTTAATGCGTTCCTTGAGAAAAAAAGTTGAAAGATGATGGTAGCAATTACATGGACTGGGTCCGTAACTTCAGGATTATCCTCATTGCCGCACAGAAGAATTACATCCTGGAAGCACCGCTGGGTGCCAGGCCTGCTGCTGATGCAACTGACGACGTTAAGAATGTCTGGCAGAGCAAAGCTGATGACTACTCAATAGTTCAATGTGCCATGCTTTATGGCTTAGAACCGGGACTTCAACGACGTTTTGAACGTCATGGAGCATATGAGATGTTCCAGGAGTTGAAGTTAATATTTCAAGCAAATGCCCGGATTGAGAGATATGAAGTCTCCAATAAGTTCTACAGCTGCAAGATGGAGGAGAATAGTTCTGTCAGTGAGCATATACTCAAGATGTCTGGGTATAATAATCACTTGATTCAACTGGGAGTTAATCTTCCGGATGATAGCGTCATTGACAGAATTCTCCAATCACTTCCACCAAGCTACAAGAGCTTCGTGATGAACTATAATATGCAAGGGATGGATAAGACAATTCCCGAGCTCCTCGCAATGCTAAAGGCTGTGGAGGTAGAAATCAAGAAGGAGCATCAAGTGTTGATGGTCAACAAGACCACTAGTTTCAAGAAAAATGGCAAAGGGAAGAAGAAGGGGAACTTCAAGAAGAAGAACAAGCAAGTTGCTGCTCAGGAGAAGAAACCCAAGTCTAGACCTAAGCCTGAAACTGAGTGCTTCTACTGCAAGCAGACTGGTCACTGGAAGCGGAACTGCCCCAAGTATTTGGCGGATAAGAAGGATGGCAAGGTGAACAAAGGTATATGTGATATACATGTTATTGATGTGTACCTTACTAGAGCTCGCAGATAGCACTGGGTATTTGATATTGGTTACATTGCTAATATTTGCAACTCGAAACAGGGACTACGGATTAAGCGAACACTGGCAAAGGACAAGGTGACGATGCGCGTGGGAAATGGTTCCAAAGTCGATATGATCGCGGTCGGCACGCTACCTCTACATCTACCTTCGGGATTAGTATTAGAACTAAATAATTGTTATTTGGTGCCAGCGTTGAGCATGAACATTATATCTGGATCTTGTTTGATGCGAGACGGTTATTCATTTAAATCAGAGAATAATGGTTGTTCTATTTATATGAGTAATATCTTTTATGGTCATGCACCCTTGAAGAATGGTTTATTTTTTATGAATCTCGATAGTAGTGATACACATATTCATAATGTTGAAGCCAAAAGATGCATAGTTGATAATGATAGTGCAACTTATTTGTGGCACTGCCGTTTAGGTCATATCGGTATAAAGCGCATGAAGAAACTCCATACTGATGGACTTTTGGAACCACTTGATTATGAATCACTTGGTACTTGCGAACCGTGCCTCATGGGCAAGATGACTAAAACACCGTTCTCCGCATCATGGAGAGAGCAACAGATTTGTTGGAAATCATACATACAGATGTATGTGGTCTGATGAATGTTGAGGCTCGTGGCGGATATCGTTATTTTCTCACCTTCACAGATGATTTAAGCAGATATGGGTATATCTAGTTAATGAAGCATACGTCTGGAACATTTGAAAAGTTCAAAGAATTTCAGAGTGAAGTTGAAAATCATCGTAACAAGAAAATAAAGTTTCTACGATCTGATCGTGGAGGAGAATATTTGAGTTACGAGTTTGGTCTACATTTGAAACGATGCGGAATAGTTTCGCAACTCACGCCACCCGAACACCACAACAGAATGGTGTGTCCGAACGTCGTGTCGTACTTTACTAGATATGGTGCGATCTATGATGTCTCTTACTGATTTACCACTATCGTTTTGAGGTTATGCTTTAGAGACGGCCGCATTCACGTTAAATAGGGCACCATCGAAATCCGTTGAGACGACGCCTTATGAACTATGGTCTGGCAAGAAACCAAAGTTGTCGTTGCTGAAAGTTTGGGGCTGCGATGCTTATGTGAAAAAGCTTCAACCTGATAAGCTCGAACCCAAATCAGAGAAATGTGTCTTCATAGGATACCCAAAGGAGACTGTTGGGTACACCTTCTATCACAGATCCGAAGGCAAGACATTCTGCTAAGAAAGGATCCTTTCTAGAGAAGGAGTTTCTCTCGAAAGAAGTGAGTGGGAGGAAAGTAGAACTTGATGAGGTAACTGTACCTGCTCCCTTATTGGAAAGTAGTTCATCACAGAAACCGGTTTCTGTGACACCTACACCAATTAGTGAGGAAGTTAATGATGATGATCATGGAACTTCAGATCAAGTTGTTACTGAACCTCGTAGATCAACCAGAGTAAGATCCGCACCAGAGTGGTACGGTAATCCTGTTCTAGAAGTCATGCTACTGGATCATGATGAACCTACGAATTATGAAGAAGCGATGGTGAGCCCAGATTCCGCAAAATGGCTTGAGGCCATGAAATCTGAGATGGGATCCATGTATGAGAACAAAGTGTGGACTTTGGTTGACTTGCCCGATGATCGGCAAGCAATTGAGAATAAATGGATCTTCAAGAAGAAGACTGACGCTGACGGTAATGTTACTGTCTACAAAGCTCGACTTGTTGCGAAAGGTTTTCGACAAGTTCAAGGGATTGACTACGATGAGACCTTCTCACCCGTAGCGATTCTTAAGTCTGTCCGAATCATGTTAGCGATTGCCGCATTTTATGATTATGAAATTTGGCAGATGGATGTCAAAACTGCATTCCTGAATGGATTTCTGGAAGAAGAGTTGTATATGATGCAACCGGAAGTTTTTGTCGATCCAAAGGAGCTAACAAAGTGTGCAAGCTCCAGATCCATTTATGGACTGGTGCAAGCCTCTCGGAGTTGGAATAAACGCTTTGATAGTGTGATCAAAGCATTTGGTTTTGTCTGAGACTTTTGGAGAAGCTTTGTATTTACAAGAAAGTGAGTGGGAGCTCTGTAGCATTTCTAATATTATATGTGGATGACATATTGTTGATTGGAAATGATATAGAATTTCTGGATAGCATAAAGGGATACTTGAATAAGAGTTTTTCAATGAAAGACCTCGGAGAAGCTGCTTACATATTGGGCATTAAGATCTATAGAGATAGATCAAGGCGCTTAATTGGACTTTCACAAAGCACATACCTTGACAAAGTTTTGAAG
>JAHIAM010003597.1:0-33443 GCA_021605205.1 Aegilops longissima | reverse complement strand
GAGGCAGGTTTAAAAAGGCCACGGATGCTGCTGAGTCAGCCAAGTTAGTATCGAGGCAGCGGTTGTCGTTAGGTGTCATGTACGATCCTCCCAACATGGATTCAAGACAGAATGACAAATACTAAACCCGCTACAACACCTTCTCGACCATTTATCCAGTAAGTATGGTTATGTATGGAAACTAGTAATATCGCCTTGCTCATTCCCATACTTTCTAGGTTGTCGATAATGAGACCCCATAATTTTCAACATATGAGGTTCAAGTTGATAGCCAAGATGATGCAACTAGACAAGCTTGCACCCATGTTTTCAAGTCCGCTCATGACAAAGATTTCGTATAACTTGAGGGAAACTCACTTTGAAGGCAAGGCTATCAGTGAACTTCCCCAAACATCTCTAGTGGAAAATATATCGATGAAGACCGAGGGGCCTTGTTAAACACCGGTCTGATTCAAGTATCATGTACATTATATATATGTGATCGATCACATGTTGAAGTCCTTGCTTACGCATGTGTACACAAATCTATCTTCTTGTAGGTGAACTGTTCAAAGAACAAGGCCAACTGCATTTAAAGTGAAACTCCAACAGATGACAGATCTCGTGAGCTATATTGCACATCGGAGGCTCTTGTAATTAGCTGTTGTTTCACTCTTTTCATTGCACTATATTATCGAGCTATATTGACTTGTTCAAATGCGCAGGGAAAGCCCGCATGACCAAAAAAGTACCCGAACCAAATGTTGTGGAAATCTTCAAGGACTCTCACACTAGCAAGAAGAAGGGCATGACTACACCACCAAAGCCGCTATTGTAAGTCCTTAATCCTCATGCCTTTTAACTACTACTTACTCGATTTGTGCCTTGAATCGCATGGTTTGCAGCCAATGTCTATTACTCTTCTCAATTTTATACACAATTGTCTTAGCGTATCATTGCACCTTACAAGGTTTAAAAGAGAGGAGTCATGTTCTTTGATCTTGACCCGTAATCTAGTTCCGGTCGTGGACTTGCCCACACAACGCTACAATTGCATGTTTGTCTCCGTTTCGCTTGTTTTGTGATATGAATGATGTCATACTATGCTTATCTAGATATAAACTTCGCTCTTTATCCTTAGCCTCAATACAATGTGAAGAAATAGACAATACATTAGCGTGGTACATGGTCATATGTTTGGAACCCTGGTTTTATTATGTACTTTGCAATAAAATACAACTAATATTTTACATGGGTTCACCGTAATAAGTTCTGATATAGACCAAAGTTATTTTGTTTGGTTTTGCTGCCTCCTTAATATCTTCTATTCTGGTACTACTAATGTAAAACCTCAACTTTTCAGCGAGCTATGGAAAAAATGGTGGAACCGACACCTTCTGAAGGTGGCGAGGCAACTATAACCGCAATGTCACCTCTTGCTACAAGGGTCAAGACTGCCCACTAACAGGCCTGTAAAGCACGCCTCGCAGAATATCGGGTTAGTTGCTAAGGCAATATCATCCAAACTGCCTCATGATCAAGATATGCAAGCTCAAAGCAATGTTGTATCTGCGCTTCAGAGACAATTCCATTCCCTAACAGAGACCCTTTGTGAAACAAGGAGAAACATTGCTCAATGTCGTCAAGATATGCATGGTTTTGAAACCAGACTATCGACATTTGCTATGTTGTTCAGAGCCTATGGGAAATGAAGGCGAGGGTTATGGTGCTCCATCGCATAAATACAAAGATGAAAAATGTAACAATAAAGTCAAATGAACTCGAGCTTCAACTTCGTGGTGCATTTATCTCGCTAGACTGCTAAGTTTTATGCCAACCTTCCTTTTGGTGCAATACAAAATTTATTTCTAACATGCAGCCACCGTCAAGAAAACAAAGAAGCCATTTTTGTATAGTGTAGGGTGTTCCTTATATTTCCACCGGTGGCATCTTTGATGCCGAGTGGATGTAATCTCGCAATCGCCTTTAATAGCCTAGCATTAGTTTCGCCTTATTTATTTCCTAGTCTTGTTTTTCCCTCGTTTGCTAGTGGTCAAGAATTCACTATGGGCCATATACGGCCGAGGATCTATGGGTCTCTATGGGCCGTCGATAAATGGGCATGTAATCGTGGGTCTCGCCACGACAATGGGTCTACATACGTGAATCGGCTGAATTGGTATCGCTCAAGACAAAGAATGTAGTCAACAAGCAGTCAGAGGACAGCAAAGGCTTAATTTATCACTGCATAACGGGTCGTTAATGGGCTAGAATATAGGATCGGCCGAAACGGCATGCAACGGGTTAACGTGCCGTAAACGGGCGACTTCACATGCTACGAATTTGGCCCATTAGGGTAACAGCCAAGAACGGGCCGATTTTTGCCATGGGCCGAATTTGGCCCATTAGGGAATAGGCCAAGAACGGGTCGACTTTCGCCATGGGCCAATTTGGCCCATTAGGGAACAGCCAAGAACGGGCCTAAGTAATCGAGGGTAAAAGGAGCCCAAGAATGTATGGGCGCCAATAGGCCGAAGTTAACACGGAGCTGTAAACGCCCATGTAAATCACGGCCGTTAACGGGTATAAAGAAAATTACTGTTCATTATGGACTAGAGTCACCGTGGCCCGTGAAGGGCCGAAGATACGAAGGCCTCATATGGGCCGAAGACGCCGGGGCCATACATGGGTAAAGTGAAATGGGCCGGTAAAGAGATTCGACGCCCACATGACGTTGTTGGCCGATTTCTTTAGGGCCTAACGGGCCGTGGAGTTAACGGGCCGTAAATGGGCTATTTGCGAAGAGACCGTTAATAGTTTTTGATGGACCAGCCCGTTAACTCTTTGACCAAGTCAAACGGGCCGCTTTGTAAGCTAAATGGCGCCAGGGGCAGTGGCACGGTCGGCATATCATAGGCGCTTTCATCGACCCATCGACGAAGCCGACACGGTTTCGTCTCGCCAATAAGAATTTTACACGGGAAATTTCCCTGGTCGGGCTGTTAACGGTTATCGGATCCAAACCCGACCCGATAGCTTAACGGTGCGTTCGCTACGGTGGATGACACGTGTCGGTAACCCTTGACAAAAGCACTTCGCGGACGCCGATTTATCGTCATGGAAGTGGACACTCGTGATGATAATTTTGGTAATGTCATGGAACACTTCACGACAAAGACATGTATGACTATCTTGATTCTTATAAATTTGTCATGGATGTACATGCATGACAAAAATGCGACTCCATCAGGACAAACACGATCATCACGAAAAGTGTATTTTTTTTGTAGCGCAAGGAGGTAGTAGTTATGTATTCCATTTTTCTCCATACCAATCGCTCTAAAAACTACTTAGGTACTTATAACGCCCTTGAAAATTGAAACTCTTATTCCGCTAAAAATGATATTTTAAATGTGGCTACTCGACCGTGGGTAACTCATGAGCCATCGCCTCCGTGTCGCTCACACCCGGGTCCCGACCATCAACTCCTACTTCGGATGAAATTATCATGCGAGCTGACTATGCCTACAAAGGCGCCGCCCATCACTTACCCACCCGACCAAGCATGTAGCAATCGTGGCACCTAGGGTTTTAGGGTTTATTTGTTAATGGTGCCTTTACGTGAACTCTCATGTGTGTGAGACAGCGAGAGACCGATCACATGGGCGCCTTTCTTCTTCAGATAATGACTCCACCGCTTGTCCTGTGTCCAAAAATTATACAAAAGAGTAATAACTACTAGCAATGTGCCAATGCGCTGCCACACCATCAAAGTAGATTAATACATATTCACCGATTTGATAGAAAAAGAGTCTAGTTTTGAAATACGTGGTATCACTAAAAATATCTTATGTTTCACTCAAAATATATTCCTTTGGCGGTTTTGATGAGATAAGGAGGAATGTTGTTGGTTTCAAGATTCGAGAAGTGGTATATCTCTAATTTCTATTCTTATTAGCAAGATGCCCATGCTGCATGGAACATCAAGATCTTGTGGGAGAAAAGGATGAACGAGGGAAGACCTTATCTGCAAATGTGGAGAGGAGTGCGGATGGCAGTCACACCATCATCACCGACTATGCTTTTTATAAGAGTAGAGATAAAAAAACAGAGTTGGTGATGATGGTGTGCCATCCTGCAATATAGGTTGTCCGATTTATATCTCGATTTGATAGGAAGGAAACTATGGCAATTTTTCAAAAGATACCCACACCCTCTCCACATTTGCAATAAGGCCTTCCTCGCTCATCCTTTTCTCCCACAAGATAAACTACTCATACAAATGCATCTTGATAGTTTAGGTAACACATGGGCATCTTGCTCTAGTTGTTGCAAAAGCCCATGTGTGTGTGTGTGTGTGAGAGAGAGGGAGAGAGGATGAGGACAGAGTGCATGTGTGAAGAAGACACAAAGAGTGTAAAAAGTAGAGGTATCACTTAAAATGAGGCGATAGTGTGTGTGTGTACACGATCGAGAGGGCGGTCTCAAGAAGGGACGAAAAATCTACATAGATACAAGGAGCGCAAGAGAGACATGTACGCTGATAGTGGAAGCACGAAAAGGGTGTATAAACCTATCTCGAGGCTAGTCGATCAATGATGTGAGAGAAATACAGTCGGGTGTGAAAGCGAGAGTTTTGTGTGTGTGTGTGTGAGAGAGAGAGAGACGATAGCTCTAGAAGGGGAGTGGAAGCTGAGATGTGTGTGTGTGTGTGTGAGAGAGCGGGGGGAGTTTGTCCGATCGGTAAACACATGAATGATGTCAGCTTATAAATCGATGGAGACGGAAAGGAGACCGAACGAATGTTGTGTCCATGGAGAGAGTAATTTTAGTGGTATGAGTCATATCTAGAGACATATAGGGTGTGAGAGAACCCCATTGAGAGAAAGACAAAGTGAAAGACGAGTAGACTGTGTGTGTGGCGTGTGAAAGAAAGCTTAGGTACCTAGTGATACCAGTGAGAATGATAGAGACGTGAGAGATAATGAAAACCATGTAATGTATAATGATAGGGAGAGTGTGACACTTCTCAAGGGAGACGTCGAGAAACCATGTTTGCAAAGATAGGAGAAACATGAAGTGAGCGTATGGGTGAGGTGGAGAAAAGAGAATGATAGCTACATGAAGGAGCATGCCGTGAGAGATGGGCGGAAAGGAGTCAACATAAAAGGATTCAAATATTTGAATTGAGATGATGATACATGTAATTCATAATCAAACCAAAATTGATCTATCAAACATGCATACTCATATGAATTCACGCAAGATCTATGTTATTTAATATGTAGATATTACTGGTCCATACATTTTAGTAGAACATAATTTGGTTTAAATTTTTTGAATTCAACCTTATGATTTTGAGATCATTGTATTTGTAAATCATATTATATACATACAGGAGCATAATTCTTTGTTGTGCTTTTGAAAGTATATATAAGAAATGATGTATATAGAATTTTATTCCAATCGCAAATGGATCCTGCCCAAACAAAAATAGAATACAAACTGGATTGGAATTGAGTTGGCACGGTAAACGTGCACTCTTGCTGTGCAAAAATTTGAACGAAGCAGGGAAAGTCGCAGTAACCGCCCGAAACCAAGATCTGCGAGATGGGAATTACTGCCTATCCCTAACACGCAAAGCCTATCAACTCGATTTCTATAGGTTTCGATAGGGTAGGTTTGTAATTCACTCAAACGTGACATAACCGCCTCTCACCCGGATTCATACACGGGCATCAAAACACAATGTCTCCTCGCCAAATCGACTCTCCCCGATTCATACACGGTGGGCACTAAAACTAAACTCTTGCTTGGCATATTCGTGTATGCTAGATTACCGCCTATCCCCAACCGACTAATATTGATGTGATGTAGGAAATTTAAACGGGGGCTAAGTTTGCAAATTTCTCGATTTGGGACAAGCGCACCCTAAAACATGGTTCCCTTTCTCTCTCCCTCCATTTCCCATTTGTAATTCGTGGGCGCCAAAACAGCCTCTCCACCTCAGCCTCCTTCGCTCGCCACCCCATCCACCGCCATCCTCCTCCACCATGCCGGAGCTAATACCCCGACGTCAGTCATTACAAGAGATCGACCTCTCATCCACGGCCGATCGATCCTTGCATCCCGCTGAGGGAGTCCTAGATTATGGGTCCTCGGCCCCGCTATGTAACGGGTCATGGATGGGCTATGAAGATACAAGATGTAAGACTTCTTCCCGTGTCCTGACATGTCGGAGTAATTGGCCATTGTAGCCTCATCGCCCTCCATGGCACTTCAAGACATCAGACCAGCTGTTCTCAAGATTCAAAGAAGCACTACAAAAAAGACACATCCGTGGCATTTTGGGGTAACGAATTTTTTTCTCATACTTATGATACTTTTATGACGATAATTGTGACAAAACCCGTATCGCTATAGATGTGGTGGGCTCCTACTTATGACAAAAATCATGATGACAAATGGGCTTTTCGCCTTGGGCGCCCGAGACGCAGCTGCATGACATTCTTTGGCCGCCCATGACGGAAAATCCATGGTAGAAGCAAGGGCGAGGAAAATATCGGGTGTTCCCGCTACGGTGGGTGGTCGGGCCGAGCGATGCACGCTTTTCTTTGTACACGCACGCGCGGTGCGAGGCGCGGGCTCTAATCAACTCGAAGCGAGGCGCTGGGCTCTAATCAACCCGAGCGATTGCACCGCAGTTACGCTATCGAACCCGAGCGATCGATCGATGGCTATTAATCGAACCCGATCGAGCGATTCTTCGCCATCGCCGCTAACCAAGCGGATCGACGCCGGCTCGATGAACAAAGGCGCTGTTAGGGGTTTTGGATGAACAGCCTGTGTCAGGTGGATGAACAGACCCCGTGGTTTTGCCTCCGATGAACAGACCCCGATCGATCGAAATGGTTGGGGCCGGATGAACAGGACTCGTGGAGGGCTGGATGAATGACCACCCCGTGGAGGGCTGGATGAATAGTAGATGGTGGAGGGCTGGATGAACAGAGCCCGTGGAGGGGTGGTTGAACAGGAGCCTGTGGGGAGGGCTGGTTGAATAGTAGCCAGTGGAGTAGCGCACGGTGGAGGCTAGATGAACAGGAGCTCGTGGATGAACAGTCGCAGGTGGAGGGCTCACTACAAGAAATATGTCAACTAGTGACCTTCCGCAAGGACTCGAAGAATTGGTCATAGATCTATGACCATTTGAGACCAATAGGTCAAAAGCTGTCAGGGGGCTCCAAACCCTAAACCATTATGCACCATTTTGGTCGAAGGTCACAATTTCCTTACACTAAATGGTCATAAAGCAAACAAAGCTGGTCCGCTGCCTTATTTCTAGTTGTTAGGGACCAATATAGATGGTCATAGCCTTGTAGATTGTAGGGTTGTGATGACTAGGCGCCATCTCATCGGGCTTTGCCTATGTGTCATGTCCATGTGTCAATTTTTGCCCTAGGTTGTGAAGCAACCTATATTTCTGTTATACCAAAAATTCCCAAAAAAATCTCATAAATTGTTTGGATCATATCTTCATCAAATATGTCAAAAACCTTCCTTGCCTAGTTCAAAAATAACTCAAAATATTCATTTTCCTATTCTGTTCAGAGCAAAGACTTTGTGAAGGAAGTGTTATTTATATATTCTTGATTTCCTAAAAATTGTGAAGACATTCTTCTTAGTATATGATCATCCTCACCAAAACTCACGCCCATTGGCCATGTGCATTCCCTGCACTGCTAATCAAACACTTGGCTGCTAATTCATGTTTGAGCATAGTTCGGTCTCTCATGAGAACATTATGTTATAATTTTCTTCCTAGCACCTACCCGGGAGTGCCCAACCCACTAGACATGCCTAGGTCGCCTGTAACGCATGGCAACGCCACGATCACGCGGTGACCACGTGGCGCATGCATGCGAGCGATGCGCTTAGAGTTAGCCCTCGCCACCGTCCAAACCTCGATGTCTCGCCATCAAGCCATGTATTTCTGATTAAATAGATACTTATTTACCTAGAAATGATTTTTGGAAAAAATAAAGAGAAAACTATGAGGCACCAGAGTTCAAATTTGACCCGCTTCCAAATTAATCGACGGAATTTGTCTTTTCACCAGAGGTGGATCAAAACTTTTGACACCCAACCATTTTGTCAATTGTGCATTATATATGGCCTAGTATTTTATAAAATTGATTAGGTCCAATTTTGCAACAAATATATGGTAGGTCCTTCACAAAAAAAACTCATTTTGGGCACTCGAAAAAATGGAAAATGAATTTTTCGTCCAAAGAAAATGAAAATTTCCTTAGGCAACATTGTTTGTCATTCCAAGATGCACCCTTGTGCATGATATGAGGTCATTTGAACAAACTATGCCATGAATGTGGCCATAAGATTGATCATTTGGCTTGAAAGCCATGAATCTTCACATGATAGCTCATTTCGAGAACACTTTTTAAAATAATTACCGATACAAGTTTATTATTTTCCCGGAAACTTGGTCACATATAATGACACAATGCGAAGGGTTTCTAATTTTTGATTTTTTTGAATTTTTCATGCCTGCTTCAAAATGCGGTCAAACGGCGGGCCGGACTGCTCCTAGCTAGTTGTTGAATATTGGAAAACTTTTCATGTTTCCTATGATTAAATAGATACTTATGTACCTAGAAATGATTTTTGAAAAAATAAATAGCAAACTATGAGGCAACTGCAGCTTCAAATTTGACCTGCTTCCAACCTGAATCGGAGAATTTGTCTTTTTCACCGAGGTGGATCAAAACTTTTACACCCAACCATTTGGTCAATTGTGAATTAAATATGGCCTAGTATTTTAGAAAATGATTTGGTCCAATTTTGCAATAATTATTTGGTAGGTCCTTCACAAAAAACCTCATTTGGGGAACTCAAAAATGGAAAATGGCTCTTTGTGCAATGAAAGTGAAAACTCCTTAGGCAACATTGTTTGAATTCCAAGATGCACCTTGTGCACAATATGAGATCATTTGAACAAACTATGCCAGAATGTGGCCATAAGATTGATCATTTGGCTTGAAAGCTATGAAACTTCACGCATGATGACTCATTTATGAGAATACTTTTTAAAATAATTGTCAGACATAAGTTTATTATTTTTCCGGGAAGTTGGTCACATATAATGACACAATGCTAATGTTTCCCAATTTTTGATTTTTTTGAATTTTTAGGCCCGCTTTCAAAATGCGGTCAAAACGGCGGGAATGACCGCTCCTAGCTAGTGGTTGAATCTTGGAAAAATTTGGTGTTTCTCCGATTAAATAGATACTTATGTACCTAGAAATGATTTTTGGAAAAATAAATAGCAAACTATGAGGCAGCTGCAGTTCAAATTTGACCTGCTTCCAACTAAATCCATGGAATTTGTCTTTTTCACGAGAGGTGGATCAAAACTTTTACACCTAACCATTTGGTCAATTGTGCATTAAATATGGCCTAGTATTTTAGAAAAATGATTTGGTCCAATTTTGCAATAATTATTTGGTAGGTCCTTCACAAAAACCTCATTTGGGGCACTCAAAATGGAAATGGCTCTTTGTGCAATGAAAGTGAAAACTCTTAGGCAACATTGTTTGAATTCCAAGACGCACTTTGTGCACAATATGAGATCATTTGAACAAACTATGCCATGAATGTGGCCATAAGATTGATCATTAGGCTTGAAAGCCATGAATCTTCACGCATGATAGCTCATTTCGAGAACACTTTTTAAAATAATTGCTGTATTACAAGTTTATTATTTTCCCTGAACTTGGCCACATATAATGACACAATGCGAAGGTTTCCAATTTTTGATTTTTTTGAATTTTTATGCCTGTTTCAAAATGCGGTCAAAATCATGGGAATGACCGCTCCTAGCTAGTGGTTGAATCTTGGAATTTTTTTGGTGTTTCTCTGATTAAATAGATACTTATGTACCTAGAAATGATTTTTGGAAAAAATAAAGAGCAAACTATAAGGCAACTATAGTTCAAATTTGACCCGCTTCCAGCTGAATCGGTGAAAATTTGTCTTTTTCATGAGAGGTGGATCAAAACTTTTTACACCCAACCATTTGGTCAAATGTGCATTAAATATGGCCTAGTATTTTAGAAAATGATTTGGTCCAATTTTGCAAGAAACATATGGTAGGCCCTTCACAAAAAAACACATTTTGGTCACTCGTAAAATTAAAATGGTTCTTTGAGCAAAGAAAATGAAAACCTCCCAAATCAACATTGTTTGTCATGCCTAAATACACACATGTACAAAATATTGGTTTATTTGAACTAACTATAAGAGGTTAAATGTTTGCCTCAATAAGAGGGTAAAACTATAAGAGAAAAACAAAAATGCTTCATTCGACAGGAACTCATGTGGCATGGATCGCTGACATGGCAAACATCCGTCCATCCATCCATCCATCCGCCCATCCACCCCTCCGCCTCTCGCCTAACCCTAGCGCCGCAGATCCCTCCCCGCCGCCACCCTCCCTCCCTCGCAGATCCATCCTTCCCTCCTCCTTCCTCCGCAAGATCGCCATGCTCGCCTCCTCCTCCTTCCTCCCAAGATCGCCATGCTCGCGCCTCCTCCTTCCTCCGCAAGATCCCACATCCATCGATCCATCCTCAACCGAACCCCTCTCCGATGCCAGTCCAATCCTCCTCCTCCTCCTCGCCTGCCCCTCGCTTCCTCCCTTCCAGATCGCCGCCACCACCTCCTCCTCCTCGCCCGTTCCTTGTTCGCCGAGGCCGCGCCGGAGATTCGGCCACCGACGGAATGGGGCCGGATCCGCCGCCACGAAAGCACTCCATCCTCGCCGACAGAGACGACTACATCCCGGCTCCACTTCATGCGCCACCGGATCCCGACGAGGATGTCCATGTCGTCGCCCTGCTGCCGCCAGCCGCCGCCGGTTGCTGCCAAGACTCACGCTGCAGGCCACACAAGAGACCAGCCGGGCTGTGGTACGCGGTGCCGACCTCAGCCTCCGCGACCACCGCTCGCCGCCCCGCCGACCACTCTCCCTCCGTGCCGCACATCACCGCTCTTCGTCCATGAGGTCGCCCCTGTGTACGTCTGCTGCCACCTGCACGCCTCCCCGGGCGACGGCTTCTGTTCTCACCTTTTTCCTCACTCTCTCAGTGGCTTTCTCCGCGTTCGCCGCCAGTTCGGACAAAGACCATCGAGTTCCAATCCGTGTGTGGTCTGAATCGTGTTTTGGTGTGCTATTAGTGAAAGTAGATAGCACAATTTCCAGATTGGTTTGGGGTGGAGCAATTCGGCAGATTCGATAGCGCTTAGAAGGACTAGGACCGTGTCCTCGTATATACATCCGGATTGTACATATTAGCTACCATCACTTGCGATAGACACATACTAGTCAGCAGACATGCACATTCAAGAAATTCTTCAAAGGTACTTGGCTTTTAGTACATGCACATTGAGTACATGCATATTCACATTTATTGTATCTGAATTGTATCAACTTGCTAGTTAGCTAATTACTAAAATCATATGCACATAACTATGTGAAGTTGATGTTCAACCATTACATGTGATAACTAGGAAGCATATTTTTATCAAGGACTGCTATTTCTTTTCTTGCTTCGCTTGCAAAATTAGGCATCATGGTAGCCTTGTTTTCTTTAGTGTTAAAAAAGTACTAGGCTGCAGTTTTTAGTGTGTCATCTTTATATGTGTCTTTCGAAAGTGAACAAACTATGCTAAAGGTAGATCGTGACTTTCTATCCAAGTGGAATTCTATCTTGGTCCGATCTTTTGAATGAAAAGTTTTAGTTAGAAATACACCGCTTTCTATCCAAGGGGTGTATAGCTGTGTTGTATGACGCTTGTTAGTTTTTGATGTACAAAATTTTGGTAGGTATTCTAGGCTGATGATTGTTGGGACTTATAGTTATTGAATGGATTTGTTAGCAACAAGGTGCCGTGCACAATTTATCGGGTTATGAGAAGACTATAGTTGTGTTATTGTGATATTCAATTTATAGAATTGACTATGTTCTGCTTTTTGATTCTGTGTAAACCAAGGTTTTGCTCATGGCTCGCATTTCTGCAGCATCGCCAGAAGTCCACCGGAGGAAAGGCTCTAGGAAGCAGCTAGCCACCAAGGTTTGTGACTGCAATATTGATAGTTTACCCATGCCATGTCTTTATTTATGGTTTAGGTAAGTTGAACTGGTATAATTTGAACCTCAACCTTCATTGCCACTTATGACCAGATATCCCATCGATGTATATGGACTATCATGGTATTATTCTTAATTTGACCATGTGCTCTACTTTGCTTTTTGACAAAGCTGCTCGTAAGTCCGCCTCCCACAACCGGAGGAGTGAAGAAGCCTCACCATTACCGCTCGAACTGTTTCTTCGTGTGTAAAATCTTCCAACCTATTCTAGCATGTGTTATAGTTTTGTTTTGAAGCATTCTCAAATGAGTAAATTTTGTGCTTGACTTTGCAAAGGAGATCCGCAAGTACCGTAAGAGCACGGAGCTGCTCATCGTGAAGCTTCCATTCCAGAGGCTTGTTAGGGAGATTGCCCAGACTTCAAGGTGATCAATCAACTTGTGCACTACATTGTGATGCTCCTGTTGTGTCAACTCTTATAGTATGATGAATCAAGTAAACTAAAAGCAACATCCTCGTTCGTCTCAGTGCAGATCGACCTCCGCTTCTAGAGCCATGTGCTGGCCCTTTAGGAGGCTGCAGAGGCTCACTCGTGGGTCTCTTCGAGGATCCGTATAGAGGGCTTAAGGTGCTTGCTTTGCCTCGGGAATGGCTCATGGCATCCGTGGTTCCGCTTGCTGTTGTTTTAGTGATTGTTTCAACTGCTAGCTCTAATTTAACTTACTTCGCCTCTCGCTTCTGCCAAGATTCCCATGGCAATTTAGGTAACTATAGTAATACTGCATAAGAAGCATCATTGCATTACAAGTTGGGTTTGAATCTACTTGTGAGCAATCGGGTGCGCCTCTATTCTAGAAATATGATATGTAGATTTGCTTCACGAATCGATATAAAGGCATCTCAAGTTAGTTAATAGTTCCTTCTCATGTGCCAACAATGCTATTGTGAGTACGTAAACCAATCTTGGTGCTTTCCTATTTGCATTTGATTATGTTTTTAAAATTCCCTAGCAGTAACTATATATAACAATGTGGGTATGTGTTTTCTTCTTTCGGTCTATAGTGCATTTGCATGATGTTGAATTATGTGCTACATAATATACATTAGCCAATTTAAACTGTTGGGTGCTTCTGCAGACGACCCCTTGCATCTCCAATTTGCTCTGACCCTGAATTACCTTGTTAAGTAGCTGTTATTTCAGCATGCATGATGTGCTTTGTTTGCTGCTGTAGATCCGAGCTGGTAAATCCGATCCTCGTGCTCCAAATTCCAATCACAGTGTTTATGCACGTGATCCCTTGTAATAAGCTACCGGATCTAATCCTTCTCGATTTATTGATTTTCTTCCTAATTGCATTGCATCCATCATCGCCCAAGTGTGATGTGTAGCCGATCTTCTTCCGATATAGTAGAATCTGCTTACCATCGCCAGTTAATTGTAGGATTATTCCACTTATTCCTTTGGTTAATTAGCTCCTACACATGCATGTTAATTAGAAATCGTTAGCTTTTTTTTTGTTAAATTTAATCCTCGCCACATTTACTTGCCAACTGCTACTAGTAGCCAGACGAGTGGTGGTTCTTATCTCCGGTTTTCACACGCTTTTGATGTAAAAAGCTGCAGGAGATCACCCTCGCCACCGGGTGTGCATGCATAGAACTTTCCTTTTCCGTCACACATCGCATTGCATGTTTACTTCACTGGAAGTAGCTAGCTAGCTAACTAGGTGGAGTGTTACTAGCATCAGCTAGCTAGCTCGAGATCTATATATTTTTGTTCAGCTGCAATTGTTCATGATTTTATGCTTTTTCATCCAACAAAAATTGAGCATATATATCTACTACCTTATTTGGTAGTGACATACTTCTATATGTGAGTTTCTTTTGGTGCATGCATGCATGCATGTCCAGATATTTGGAAACTCACTTTGGTATTCTTTATCCGATTGGCCGCTTCCGATCCTCGCTTTTCTAGGTGGAAGAAGAGAAGGAATTGTAACGAATTCTGAATTAACTTGTTAAGTAGCTGTTATTTTAGCCGAGATCCTAACCCCATGCTGAATTCTAGCGGAGAGAAAAAATCATGGTACTAGCTGAATTTGTGTCGCCATTCTAATATAAATAGCTGTTATTTTTGAATGGTCTCTTCTTGCTATATTGGCTCCAGCTTTTCCTAATTTTCTCTCTTGGTTCATGTATCGTGGTGACCGTGGAAGGCATATCACCGCTCTGCTGGCCGAGTCCCCAAAGGAGTAGGTGCCTAGTTTGTGATTGTTATCAAGGAGCTCCATGATGAAGAACATAGCTTGTAATCAGACGCATGTGGAGCTTGTAACGTGATTGCCATACTTGTAGAGCTTCGAGAATGTTTGAGTATCACGTAGAGCTTGTATATGTTAGAGCTTATTACGTAGAGCTTGTAAATTATATGTTATTTGTATAATAGGAGCTCAGATCGAATCTCGCCGATAATATTTGGAGTATTATGTGTTTTTTTGTTTGTGCCAATTTAAATACCGTTATTTATCTATCGTTAAATTGAAATATGAAGAATATGAACTTTCTAGGGACCCACGCACTGAACCCGACATCCGGGACCCATTTGAAAAAACTAAAACTTTCTAGCGTAAAAGGCCACGCCCCAAAATGAGAAGGCTTAATTGTTGGGGTTGGCCCATCTACCTAGCCAAAATTAATATGAGCAAAAAACACAAATAGGTCGAATTGTTGGGCTCGCCCATGTAGAAAATCGAATTGACCGGCTGACTCTTGTGTTACATCGACATGTTACCGGATGCCTACGTGGCATGGGGAGGTTAGTGACCAAAACGCCACAAGAGACGATGATTTTGGTCATAAACGCCTAAGACCATTCTGTAAGAAAGGCCGCTTATAGTCAGGGCTTTATTTACCGCTAGCTGACCTTATGTTTTTGGTCACAAAAGGTCACAAATTGAAAACAAAGGACCATTCAAAGGACAAATAGTGCTGGTCACAAGTTGACATATTTTTAGTAGGCCGGAGGAGGTCGACGGTGGATGAACAAGAGTCTGTGGAGGCCGGAGGGGTCGACGGTGGAGATGAGCAGATCCCGTGGAGTCCCTGCTGAGCGGCATGCCACACCCTCTCCCGGCGAACAGACCCCTGCTTCACTGTGAAGCGCCCAACACAAGTCTGCTTCTCCGCTTTGGCAGTACACCACACCCTCCCAATCAACAGACCCCCATTTTGACCGTAGGAGATCCGCTTCTCCGCTTTGGCGGTACGCCTGCACTCTCCCGGCGAACAGATCCCATTTCACTGCGGGCGGTCAAACACAAGGCCGCTTCTCCGCTTTTGCGGTATGCCAGCCTCATTTCCATCGCTGTTCGGCCAAGCCTCCCGATGAACACGCATAACGCATTCCATTCCGACTCCAGCCGGTTGGCTTCTCATGAACGACGACGACGCAGAGCTCCATTCCACCCAGCCATGTACATGAGCCCTGGCCGACGACGCACGTAGTAGGCGCCGAGACCGCACCAGATGTAATGTGCATGTGTACATGCTACGCGGCGCGCTTACTACAACACGGCGCCGGGCTCTACATCGACCAAGATGTACGACATCGTCACACCAGAATGACAATGCTACGACGCTCACCAGGTGGGTCCCGACCGCCAGCACTTCCTTGCCTCAAGATGTAGCCGGTGGTCCCAGCAATGTGGGCGAATCATTTTTTTGCCCGGACGCACTTCCTTGCGTGCGAAGATGTAGTGGTGGGTCCCAATAGTCGGGGAAACGTTTTTTCACTTAAATACGGTGGCCCGTCCGTGGGTCCCCGCTGCCGTGGAGGAATAATTATTTTGCACGTAATAAGGAGGCATCGCTTGTCGCGCCGTGGACATACCGTCACCTCTCCACGACAAGATTCCGATGGAATTCGGTCGCTGACCACATCGACCACGCCGCACTAAGAGCACCAATGCGGTGGACGACGGCGAGGCCTAGGAAGGGGACGACGCGAGCTGTGGAAGACGCGGCAGTGGATGCGCACGCGAGAGGAGTACGAGGGTTCACCGTTCGGCCGCTGTGTGAGGATGCCGTCCGCAGCAATAATCAGGGGTGGGTGAGTAGAGGGATGGCCTGGCTAGCGGAGGGAGTAGTAGGGGGTGGTGAGGCCTCCGCGGCATCGCAGCCAGCCGGGGAGGCAGGAGCACGAGGCATGACCGGCGCTGGTTTGGGCGGCTGGAGCAAGAAGACCAGAGGTTGAAGAAGCACTCACGCCGCTGGATGGACATCGACGTCCATCGGAGCTAGAATCGCGCATATTGACTAAGTTGACAAAGCCCTTCGCCCTGCCAATTAGTAGGCCCACAAGTCAGCCTCCCACTATACTAGGTCCCAAATAGCAGGGGAGTATTCATTTTTGTGTGCGTAATATGGAGGCACTTCCTTGCACGCAAAGATATAGCCGGTGGGTCCAAGCCGCTGCTGCGGTAACGCTTTTTCGCTAAATACGTAGGCCCTTTCGGTGGGTCCCGATGTCGTGGAGGAACCATTTTTTATGCTGTAATAAGGAGGCATTTCTCGCGCGGTGGGTCGTGGACTCAGCTGTCACCTCTCCACGATAGTCCACTTTAGATGCATGTCGGTTGCCGACTGTGCCGCCGCCGAGAGTACTGTATGTGGACGAGGGTGAGGTTTAGGAAGGGAACAACACGGAGCCGTGGAAGACTCGTAGTTGTTTCCCACACGGAGGGGAGTACGATCAGACGAGGGTTTATCGGTTTGTCGCCATCGCCGGAGAGTAACAGCAGTGTGGGCGATTAGAGGGATGGCTAGGCCAGCGATGGGAGTACGATGGGCGGTGGAGGCGCGGCAAAGACACCGGCCGGGAGGAGGGGAGGTAGTCCCGCCAAGCGCCAGTGAGCGGGCCGGAGCACGGCGCAGGATTGAAGAAGACGACGCCGTTGGATGGACATCCAACAACATCGCTTAAAGGCCAACCTTTTTAGGAAAGCCGCAAATCTGTGGAAAACAACATACAACCCATCTGCCATTATTTCTAATAATTTACAGCCCATTTGCTAATTCTTAAGGTTTTTTGGAGCCCATATTCTTTTTGTTAGCATTACATCCCATATTGTGGCCACGGTTAAAAAATTATACTAAATTTTGTATATTTCAAAAGGGTCTCGAACTGTTTTAATCCTGAAATTTTGAGTCACGCTCAAACTGATTTAAAAAAATATATATCAATATAAAATCCAATGATTGTCCACGATAAAAAATCAATGCAATTTAAAATCTCAAAATGAAAAAAGAAATTTGTATCTAATTGTTGGTTACAACCCATTTCTCATTATCGATAGGCTATTTTCTCGCCACCAATGAAGCTCTCCTCGCTTTGAAAGATTTGCAGCCCAACAGCCTCGACAACGCCGACTTACTTGGCAAATCACAAAAAACTGGCTGGGGCCAGGACCCAATTGTCACCCTCTCCACGCACAATACTCTTCCGATGGAAGTCGGTCGCTGACCACATTGACCATGTCGCACGAGAGCACCAAGGCGGTGGACGACGGCGCAGGCCTAGGAAGGGACGACACGGAGCGGGAAGACGCCGCAGTGGATACCCACGCCGGAGAGGAGTACGAGGTTCACCGTTCGGCTGCGGTGTGAGGCCGCCGCCGCGCAGAATAATAGGGGTGTGGGTGAGTATGTTGAAGATATGCCCAGAGGCAATCATGTATGATGATATTTCCTATGTGTTTATGAATAAAGATAGTCCTGACATTATCAATGATGTGTATCGCAAGTATGTGACTTGTTTGTGGGACTATGCATTGTATGATGGCTGTCCTAAAAGGTCCCTAGTCAAAAGGGCTGTGTGGACGCCAGCAAACCGACTAGATCGGCATATGACACGGTCGATGGCTTGGTCTCACTAGCCATGGAGCATTGATGCTAACCAGATAATATGGACTTGAAAGGCTCTGGTCGGATTCGGCATAGTCGGATCCGAAGTCGAGATAAGGTCCGAGTCGGACAGACCCAACTATGAGACGCAGCTGATATGTCATCTGTGAGTCTCTAGTACAACATACGCTCTATGTCCTAAGACCCGAAATGACGATGTACTGGATGGTGACAGATTTGCTTTTGGGCCGACCAAACGCTACTCCGGATCGGGTAGTTACAAAGGTAGGTTTCGGGTTTGTCCAGTCCCGTTGCGCAGACATGGTCGAGCAAGATGGGATTTGCCCTCCGATCGAGAGATATACTCCGCCCTCGTGTGATCTCGACCAGAATAGCATGGCTATGCGACAAGGATTATGAGATAATCCGGATTGTGGTCGGTATCACCGAACGAAAGAGGTCGGTTAGCACAAGGATGACAAGCTCGCTTTGAGCCCGGCTAACATATATCGTATGGCAAAGGAATGTAAGTGTGACACGCCAGGCCAGGTTCGCTTAACCAGCTTCATCGCTCGCTGGTGGTCGGCACGCCTTGCTAGAGGTCGCTACCAACCGTGATGTGCCGAGGTGATCCGAACTGTGACCAAGCCGATTTGAACCTAAGGGGTCGCGCTTAAGGGAAGGAACCTGCGAGGTCAGTCAGACACCGGTCGATGTGATCCGAATCGACTAGGAACGTGACCGAATAGATTTTGCTTTAGGGTCCGCGGCGAGGCCCAAGTGTTGAGCCCGCGACGGACGCCTATATAAAGTGGAGGTGCGCACACTCAGCGATTGATCGCTTCGGCCGCCGCGACTAGGGTTTGCATGTGTTGCATAATAGCCACCTCCACTCGCCGATCGCGGTGATCGGATCCAGCAGCTTCGCCGCGACGACGCTCTCCCGCACGCCGCTGGATACCGTTAGAGGCGGTGCACTTGCACCGCCCGCGAACTCGTGACGGGATCGGACGACCGCCGCCGAGGGAGATCGAACAGGAGGAGACGATCCACGCAGACGCCGCTGCCCCAACTCTTCTTCCGCTGCATGGCAATCGCGCCCTAGTGGTAACGAACTATGATCCATCTCCGAAAGCATGTTCCTCGGATGTTCGCGCCAGGAATTTTTAATTTGCAATGACGCACCCTACCGTGAGAACCCAACAGTAGTAGAGGGATGGCTTGGCCAGCGGTGGGAGTAGTATTAGGGTGAGGCCTCCGCAGCATCGCAGCCGGCCACGGGAGGCAGGTGCATGAGGCACGACCGGCGCTGGTTTGGGCGGCTGGAGCAAGAAGACCAAAGGTTGAAGAAGCACTACTGCTGTTGGATGGACATCGACGGTCACTTCAATGCAGATAGTTATGTCTGCTTTTTCTTTGCTTTCCTTTTTAGTCTGTAAGAAGACTCGGTGATTTCTCTAATAGAAATCGAGAGAGAGCTTCTTTTATCAAAAAAAGACAAAGCCCTCCGTCCTCACAACTTAGTGGCCCACAAGTCAGCCTCCCACTATTGTGGGTCCCAGCAAAGGTGGGGTATTCATTTTTGTGCGTAATAAGGAGGCACTTCCTTGCATGCGAAGATATAGCTGGTGGGTTCGACCTGTCAGCGGTGGGAACATTTTTTTCATGAAATACAGAGACCCCTCCGGTGGGTCCCAGCTGTCGTGGAGGAATCATTATTTTGCGCTGTAATAAGGAGGCATTTCTGCGGCGCCATGGACCCAAATTGCCGCCTCTCCACGCACGCCCATCGCCGATGGTGACGTTTGTTGGCCACGTTGACCACTCTGCGCTGAACGCATATAAGGTAGTGGACGACGGAGAGGCGTAGGAAGGGGACAACGCGGAGCCGGGGAAGACATGGAGCCGGGGAAGACGTGGCAGTGGATGCCCACGCGTAGAGGAGTACGAGGGTTCACTGGTTTGGCTGCGGTCTGAGGCTGTCGTCACCGCAGGGCCTCGCTAGCGTGGGAGTAGTAGGGGCGTGAGAGGTACAACGGCAGCACAGCCGCCACTAGAGGCAGGAGCAGCGGTCTCGCCGGGCGCGCTTGGTTTGGGCGGCTGCAAGAAGAGCAGCGATCAAGAAGCAAAGAGGACTGCTCGATTCAAATCCAACAGCCATCGCTAGAATCGCTTTGTTGACAAAGTTGATGCTCCAGACGCTGCCAACTTAGTAGGCCCACAGTCAGCCTCCCAACCGTGCGCCCAGATGTCGCTGGAGGAATCATTTTTTCACGTAATAAGGAGGCAGTTGATTGCGCAGGCCAGGCCGGGGAGGGAGTAGGGTGGGCCGGGAAGCCTCATGCGGCATCACAGCCAGGCCACAAGAGGAGGGAGCAGGCAGTCCCGCGGCAAGTAGTTTAGGCGGCGGAGCAGGAAGATCGAGATTGAAGAAGACATCGGTCGTTGGATGGACATCCAACAACATCGCTGCTAGAATCGTGTGTTGACCGACAAAGCCTTATGTAAACAAGTCAGCCTCAAACTGTGTATGGTACAGCCCATTTGCTATTATTTTTATAATTTTACTCATTTTCTAATTCATATGGAATTTATTGCAGCCTGTTTTCCATTTTTAGAATTGTTGCCCATTTTCCGTCAGCACTGTGGTTAAAAAATTAACTAAATATGTGGGAAATTTCAAAATTGCAATTTTTGTCGGGAACAAAATATTCTTAGTCAATAATTAGTATCCATACTAAAACAAATTTAAAAATAAATTAGTACTATGTCATGTTAAATTATCGAATATTTCCTTTCGTCCCAAAATTTTTGTCTTAGATTTGTCTAAATACGGATGTATCAAGTCACGTTTTGGTATTAGATACATCCGATTCAGACTAATCTAAGACAAGAATTTTGGGATGGAGGAGTATAAGATATCAAGAAGAACAAAACAAAAAAGAAACTAATATCCCATTTGCTATAATTTTTGGAATTTTCAACCCCTTATGATATTACTTTTAACAGACACCCACCATACTTTTGGCCAGTGCCGAATGCATCCTCCCCCGCCTTGAAAGATTTGCAGCCCAAGAAGTCGGAGAAAACAAATAGGCCTAGCTTGGGTGTTCTTCAAAAAGAAATACTGGGCTACCTATTTTCCCAAAGAAAAAACTATTGGGGTAGTCATGTTGTTAGACGGGCCACAGAGACCGCACAACCCAGTTTATAGCCTGCTCCTCCGAATTAACACTAAAAAAAGTTGTGCAATTCTGTCATTAATTGACTATACGTTGAAAATGATGTGGGTCCCAGATATCAGCATGGTGGATTAGAGTAAAAAAACAAGGGGTTCATCTGAGTAGTAAAAGAGGCGCTTGCTTGTGTTCGGGAGTGGACCTGGTGGGTCCGTACTATCATACTCACAACTACAGTCCTCTCCCGATTCACTATGTTGACAGGGACCATTTTGAAAAAAACTATGTTTACAGGGCCAGACGGCGGCACCGCGGCGAGCGTACCAAGGCGGAGGGTGAAGTGTTGTCGCCAATATGCTGGGCTGGGTTGGACATTCTTATTGAAAAATAAAAATGGAGCGGAATTATTTACGACGCTGACTACGATTTGCATGGGTCCGCCTGTTGAGGAAGAAATGCCGGGAGAAAGAAGACTGTCGCTATCTTTGTCAAGAATAATATTGACCTAATGTAACGACACTATCATAGGAAATAATATCCTCCTCGTTAAATCGTGAATTTAAAGAACTGGTGCATGAGCATTTAGCTTTATTTATTTATTTACTTATTTATGTTTAGGGACCATGAGCATGTACCGGGCCGGATTCATCCGAGAGCCCCCTTCCGCTAATTATGGGCTTCTATTGGGCCTTCATCAATGGGTTGCATGTTATCAACAAGTGGAAAATGTGTTCAGATGAAAAATAGTATGCGCTACGCACGGCACGGGCACTAAAGGATCAACTGCAACGACTTCCAAAACATTGTGTTTTTCGCTCTAACAACACATTTATTCAACCAATGATTTAAATATACTACTGATTGTACATTGAAAACAACAAAGCAAAGAACTGGGCTGGGGTGCAATGTAAAGAAGCAGGCCGTAAGAGTGAAGACGCAACTCTATCTTCCAAACCAAACATCAGCCATAATTACAAAAGGGCTACCAAAAAGAACAAGTGTATGCATCAAACTAAATAAAGATCCTACTACACCAAGTGTACGATCTAACTAACTAGCTCGCTTAGACGTTACTATTTATTAAGCTCTAGAGATTGGTCACGGCTTGAACTGCACGGGTGCCCCGACGGGGAAACTCTAGCCAAGAGGTCAAAGTCCGACACTTCATGCACCCCTCTCCTACTTTGGGCTGTAGAGCGGGCGCACATATCAGGGTATGGTGCATGCAGAGACGATGGTATGTGTACACACGCTTTGCCTCGATGAGCTTAAACTCGCTGCCATCATGATCCTTGCCGTCGGTTATCTCCTCGTTAATCGAACAATTCAGTCCGACAAATAGAGAGCATGTACCAAGGCTACTTACCAACCTCCAAAGAAAAATTCCTAAAGGCCCGTAGAAGCTGGGATCCCGCTCAAAGGCCTTGCAAAGGATCGTGATTGTATTCCGCGAAACAACACGTTGCACGCGTAACGATCACCAATCGTCATTGCCGTCCGATCCAGCCAGAACCACCGCAACTTCCATGCCATTTTTCTTGAAAGGTTCTGGATTAGAAGGGTAGGGACACCAAAGCGCCTACAACATCATATCAAGTTGGAGTCAAATAACCCTAAAAAAAGTTGAGTCAAATAAAAGGGCTCTTTGATGTAGTCAATCTTAAGAACAGATGTTATGAGCATGAATATTTTTCAAGAATGTTGACAAGAATATAAGCAAGCCATCATGATATCATAGGAAAGTAACATACTGCTGTAACAGCCGTTTGTAGCGATGACTAGAGTAGGCCAGCAATACGTCCAGCCATAGAAGGAGTCGACATCGTAAATGAAGCCCTTGTGTTCAATGGCATCAGAGAATCTTGAGGATGTATGATCCCGCTGATGGACGTGCAGATTTATCCACTTACCACAGTGAACTGTCAGATAGGCGAGACCGCAGTTGAAGAACACAATTAGCCTGAAGTCTTTACAATTCACAGATCTTGTGGGCACTTGGAAGATTACAACCTTGAGCAAATCAAACTTCATATCATGTTGGCTACTGTAAGATTCCGAGTATTCTGAGCCGCAGTGCCAAAGAAGTGCAGTGTTAATCGAAGGAAGGGGGATCAATCGCCGGGTGTAGACCTCCACGAGCATCCAGCTGCCGCAACCATCGACGAGCACCATCCAAGATGCGTTCATGCCGACCCAGTACATACAGTTAATGTAGTTGAGGGTGACGGGGATCGGACCGCAGTCAAGGGGGTTGATCCTCACCACCTTATGATCGTTATGCTGCGTGACACACCGTTTCTGAAAATCAGGCGGCATCAGCAAGCAAGGAGCTGGCTTAAAAGCTTCGCCCGAGGGCTTTGAGTAAACGGTACAGCCCGGACGAGCACGCGCGAAGCGCATGGTATCGTGATTGTCCACACGAGAAACAATGAGCTTGATTACCTCTGGTGGGACGCTAATTTAGCCACTCTTTCGGGCGGACGCCGCTTGGTTCTCGCCATTGTTAGTGCTTGGGTTTGCATAAGGGGAGGCGCTTTAGCGGGATGGAAGATTGACGAGGGGAGGCGCTTAGCGGATGGAAGAGCGGACAAAGATGGAGAAGCTAATATGTGTTATGGAAGTGGACAGTGATGATGACTACAAGACGCCGCTTGACTTATTTAGACACATACCAGCAGCGAGGGTCATATCAAGTCGACAACTTGCTTGAGTGATCACAAGATCGGTACTCCCTACAAGACCTACTACTATGCCCTAACTTGCTTGAGTAGAGTAGTAGTGGAGTAGGACTCGCCTACTACTAGCACCGGAGGAGTAGTATGTTCTAATCTAAAATAGTTACAAACTTCAATGCCTCGAGTGTGGAACGACTACGAACCGCCATCAGCTAATCTCCTAATCCCCAAAGAACGCTCATGGGAGACATGGTAGTTGGTAAATGCCATGCGCGCGTTAGTTAAAGACGTGTGTAAGGGTGGCGGTTTTGTCAAATACCGTGGCTTAAAATAGGCCACCGCCGATGGAAATCGACGTTATGTGGGATTCGCCAGATTGAGCTCGTGGTTTAACAATCTCTAGATATCATTACTAAAAAAAGGTTAGAACACCCGGGCTATAACTTGCACCGCCCGACCACTAACAATGATAGTAACATAGTTGTAAAATGGTCAAAGACCATGTCTACGTGGTGTTTGAAATTATATGCAAAAATTAGCAAGATGCCCGCATTGCACTTGAACATCAAGATGCATTTTTTGTAACACTTGCCAGATTGACCCATGCAGAGTAATCCCATGTGTAAAACCTAATGATATCTTGATAATTTTATCGAAAATGGTATGTCTCACTATTTCATCGAAAAAATGATATGTCGAGAAAGATGATAGAGGTGAGGAGGAGTGGGGCGTGATGGTGACTGGTGGTCGGACTGGGCGGAGGCATGGGGATGGATGGTGCTGGCAGCGGCCACCATGCCAGATTGTTCCAGAGACTTCCTTTTGTAATTGCTTAGCAATGAGGTTGTGGGAGATAAGGATGAACGAGGCAAGGCCTTATCTATAAATGTGGAGAGATATAGATCGGACGTATATAGATTAGACAAATATATTATAAGATGGTAGGCACACCATCATCACCAACCTCGGTTTTTCTCTACTCCTACTCCTATAAAAGACTCAACCAGGTGATGATGGTGTGTCCGCCATCCGCCATTTCTCGACCATTAGATCTGCATCTAATCAGCCAGATGTAAGTTGTGGCCTTTTGCAACAATTCCCACTTCTCCCGCCTCCATTTACACAAAACCCCTTAGTATCTTGAAACCAACCACATTCCTCCCTTCATCAAAACAGCCCAAAGAATATATTTGGAGTGAAACATAAGATATTTTTAGTGATATGTATATCAAAAGTAAACTGCTTTTTTCAAATTTGTGAATATGTATTATTCTACTTTGGATCCGCTGTAACGGACGGCTCATTGTTATAAAGGTTTATCTCTTGCATTCTCCGCAACCAACACCTAGTGTACTGGTCCGGGCCGGATGCTCGCAGCGCTATGACCTGAGTTCGAATTCTGTCCTAAACTTTAGCTTTTTATATTTTTTAATATATACTACTTTTTCACATCAGATCAAGCAAAGGGAACCCACAGAGTACTTAGAATACATGATTAAGGATGGATTTGTTTATTTTAACTTTCTGTATGAATCTATAGCCAGCAACAAGTCATGTACACACAGATCGACAATGGAACCCACAGAGTACTTAGAATACAAGATTAAGGATGCAATTAACTTTTATAGAGGGAGAATCATACATGGAATTAACTCAAATGGATTGGACTTGACTCTATTATTCTCCAACGGTAATCGGTAAATTTCTCCCGCTGGCCGGAGTAGGCTTCTCGGTTTGCATGCGGTTTAACGAGGGGTTTGACGGAGGCGAGGAGGTGTGTTCAGTCAAGCAGTAGTGGACGGCGCAACAGATTATTTGATTTGACAACTACAACTAGTATATTATGAAAACAAAGAAGAGTAGTAAATATAGAGATAAGAATAGAGACTAGGGTGGAGCACCATCTACGCCGCTGGGCTACTCCTCGACTCCATTCGGTGGTCCGAACGCCCCACAGCCACTCCCTCCTCGCTTCATTCGGGCGGACGCTGTTGAAATTTGGGAGCGACTTCACGATCGCTAGCAGCGAGGACTTCACCGACGACGACTTCTTCCCCGACCTCTAACCTCTTCCTCAGCACATGGGTGACAACCTCAACGCCTAATGGTGCCGCCTCCTGCAATCAGTATGTGTTTCTGCCTTCCTGCTCAAATCATGGTAGAATCATGTTTCTAGTCTGTGGTCCTAGATTCGATCTGTTCATCTATTATGCTAGTTCGCATGATTAGTTTAATATCTGTTATATCCGCTCATGATTTATTTTGTGCTTATTCGACTAAATCTCGTGAGTAACTTGCTCATATATTCAATCGGGCTGAACATCCCTACAGCCACTCCCGCTTCATGGACGGCCTGGTCGATGCCTCCAAGGAGCCCTTCGCTCATCGCTATGAGTGCCCGATGTTGCTTTTGGGGCTCGCCGGTGGACATCGCGGCATCACCCGACGCAGGCGGCGGGCGATCACCACCGCCCTTGCGGCGAACAAAAAGTACGAGACGTATACCCATTCACCGGTGTCGGAGTCGCCGGAGGATCACCGCAACCTAGCTAGTCTCGGAGGAGGACGGGCAGCGCCTTCCTCTTGATCGGGCACCGCGTAGGCGCACGCAGGCCACCGCCTGGCTCTCTCGTAGTGTGTCAGTATGACGCTACGACAACCGGCTAATCGACATCGAGGCCGATGTACGGGTGCGTGCTCACTATTACTTGTTGGGTAACGAGTAATTTCAAAATTTTCCCACGATCACGCAAGACCATGGTGATGGCATAGCAACGAGAGGGAGAGTGTCCGCCCACGCACTGTGAGACCGAAGCGAAGTGTTATATCAACGCTGTTGATGTAGTCGCACGCCTTCACGATCCGACCGATCCAAGCACCGCATTCCGCACCTCCGAAGTTCTTAGCACACGCTCAGCTCGATGACGATCCCCGGCTCCGATCCAGCAAAGCGCCGGGAGGAGTTCCACAAGACGACGGCGCAGGACGATCTTGATGTTCTACTGTCAGCAGGCTTCGCTAAGCACCGCCACAATATGACCGAGGTGGAATATGGTGGAGGGGGGCACCGCACACGGCTAAGGAACGACTCACGAAGATCAACTTGTGTGTTCTAGGGTGCCCCCCCCTGAGCATAAAGGAGCAAGGGGAGGGCGGCCAGCCCTTGGGGCGCGACTAGGGAGGGGGAGTCCTCCTCCAGTAGGAGTAGGACTCCTTTCCCTAGTCCTACTAGGAAGAGGGAAGGGGAAGGAAAGAGAGGGGAGAGAGGAAAGGGGCGCCTCCTAGTCCACCGACTCCCATGGAGGGGGGCGCCACCTCCCGGTGCAGCCCTCTCTCCCTCTTGGCCCAATAAGGCCCATAACTTCCCTGGGGTTCCGGTAACCCATCCGCACCGTTTTCTCCGAAACTTCCTAACCTTCCGTGTCCGAATATAACCATCCAATATATCAATCTTTATGTCTCACCATTTCGAGACTCCTCGTCATGTCCGTGATCACATCCGGACCAACTCCTTCGGCACATCAAAATACATAAACTCATAATATAACCGCTATTGAAACCTTAAGCGGCATGGATTCTACGGTTCGAGAACTATGTAGACATGACCTAGAACCATTCTCGGTCAATAACCAATAGCGGAACCTGGATGCCCATATTGGTTCCTACATATTCTACGAAGATTTTTATCGGTCAAACCGCATAACAACATACGTTGTTCCTTTGTCATCGGTATGTTACTTACCCGAGATTCGATCGCTTGTATCCAATACCTAGTTTAATCTCGCATCGAAAGTCTCTTTACTCGCTCCGTAATACATCATCTCACAACTAACTCATTAGTTGAAATGCTTGCAAGGCTTATGTGATGTGTATTACCGAGAAGGCCTAGAGATACCTCTCCGACAATCGGAGTGACAAATCCTAGTCTTGATTCATGCCAACTCAACATATACTTTTGGAGACACTTGTAGAGTACCTTTATAATCACCCGCTTACGCTAGACGCTTTGGTAGCACACAAAGTGTTCCTCCGTAAACGGAGTTGCATAATCTCATAGTTGCAGGAACTTTGTATAAGTCATGAAGATAGCATAAGCAACATACTAAACGATCAAGTGCTGCTAATGAAATGGGTCATGTCAATCACATCATTCTACTAATGATGTGATCCCATTAATCAAATGACAACACATGTCTATGGTTAGAAACATAACCATCTTCGATTAATGAGCTAGTCCAAGAGAGGCATACTAGTGACTATCTGCTTGTCTATGTATTCACACATGTATTATGTTTCCGTTAATACAATTCTAGCATGAATAATAAACATTTATCATGATACAAGGAAATAAATAATAACTTTATTATTGCCTCTAGGCATATTTCCTTCAGCCTCCCACTTGCACTAGAGTCAATAATCTAGATTACATAAAGAATGATTCTAACACCCATGGAGTCTTGGTGCTGATCATGTTTTGCTCGTGGAAGAGGGCTTAGTCAACGGTCCGCAACATATCAGATCCGTATGTATTTTGCAAATCTCTATGTCTCCCACTTGGACTTGGTCCCAATGGAATTGAAGCGCCTTTTGATATGCTTGGTCCTCTTGTGAAATCTGATTCCTTGCCAAGGCAATTGCACCAAAGATTGTCACGTAAGATCTTCATTGGTCCCGATGCACTAGGTATGACACCTAGATCGAAATGAACTCTTTCATCCGCACTCTTCATTTGTTGCTTCCGCAGCTATGTACTCCGCTTCACATGTAGATCCCGCCACGACGCTTTGTTTAGAACTGCACCAACCGACAGCTCCACCGCTTAATAAAAATATGTATCCGGTTTATGTATTTAGAATCGTCCGATCGCTGTCAAAGCTTGCATCGACGTAACCATTTACGACTAGCTCTTTGTCACCTCCATATACGTAGAAACATATCCTTAGTCCTTTCGTATTTCAGATGTTCTTGACCGCTGTCCGCTGGATCCACCTCGATTACTTTGGTACCTTCCCGCCAAGCTACACTAGCTTAAGCATACGTTGTGTACACAAAGATTGCATACATGATAGAGCCTATGGCTGAAGCATAGGAACATTTTTCATTTTCTCTATCTTCTCCGCTGTGGGTCGGCATTGAGTCTGACTCAATCTTACACCTTGTACTACTGTAAAAACCTTTCTTTGCTCCGATCCATTTTGAACTTCTTCAAAACTTTATCAAGGTATGTGCTTTGTGAAAGTCCTATTAAGCGCCTTGATCTATCTCTATAGATCTTGATGCCCAATATGTAAGCAGCTTCACCGAGGTCTTTCATTGAAAAACTTTTATTCAAGTATCCTTTATGCTATCCAGAAATTCTATATCATTTCCAATCAACAATATGTCGTCCACATATAATATCGAAATGCTACAGTAGCTCCCACTCACTTTCTTGTAAATACAAAGCTTCTCCAAAAGTCTCAGATAAAACCATATGCTTTGATCACACTATCAAAGCGCTTATTCCAACTCCGAGAGGCTTGCACCTGCACTACAAATTGATCGTTGAGCTTGCACACTTTGTTAGCACCCTTTGATCAACAAAACCTTCTCGTTGCATCATATACAACTCTTCTTCTAGAAATCCATTCAAGAATGCAGCTTTTACATCCATTTGCCAAATTTCATAATCATAAATGCAATTGCTAACATGATTCGGACGGACTTAAGCATCGCCACGGGTGAGAAAGTCTCATCGTAGTCAACCCTTGAACTTGTCGAAACCTTTTGCAACAAGTCGAGCTTTGTAGATGCTACATTACCATCAGCTGCCTTCTTCTTAAAGATCCATTTATTCTCAATAGCTTGTCGATCATCGGCAAGTCTACCAAAGTCCATACTTTGTTCTCATACATGGATCCCATCTCGCATTTCATGGCTTCAAGCCATTTTATGGAATCGGGCTCACCATCGCTTCTTCATAGTTCGTAGGTTCACCATGATCTAGTAGCATGACTTCCGTAATAGGATTACCGTATCACTCAAAAGTGATTTTTTCTCGTTGATCTACGGTTCAAGGACAACTTGATCTCAAGTTTCATGATCTTCATCATTATCTTCCTCACTAATCGGTGTAGGTGTTATAGAAACTGATTTTCGTGATTTAACTACTTTCCAATAAGGAGCTGGTACTATTACCTCATCAAGTTCCACTTTCCTCCCACTCACTTCTTTCAGAGAAACTCCTTCTAGAAAGGATCCATTTTAGCAACGAATGTCTTGCCTTCGGATTCGTGATAGAAGATAGAAGGTGTCTCCCTTTGGGTATCCTATGAAGACACATTTTTCCGATTTGGGTTCAAGCTTATCAGGTTGAAGTTTCTTCACATAAGCATCGCAACCCCAAACTTTCGAAATCGCACAACTTTGGTTTCTTGCTAAACCATAGTTCATAAGGCGCCGCCTCAACGGATTTTGACGTGTCCTATTTAACGTGAATGCGGCCGCCTCAAGAGCATAACCCCAAAATGATAGCGGTAAATCAGAAGAGATATCATAGATCGCACCATATCCAAGAAAGTGCGACATTGACGCTCGACACACCATTGCGCTGTGGTGTTCCTTGGCATGAGTTGTGAAACTATTCCGCATTGTTTCAAATGTAGACCAAACTCAGTAACTCAAATATTCGCCTCCACGATCAGATCGTAGAAACTTTATTTTCTTATTACGATGATTTTCAACTTCACTCTGAAATTCTTTGAACTTTTCAAATGTTTCAGATTTATGTTTCATCAAGTAGATATACCCATATCTCGCTTAAATCATCTGTGAAGGTGAGAAAATAACGATATCCGCCACGTAGCTTCAACATTCATCGGACCACATACATCTCAGTATGTATGATTTCCAACAAATCTGTTGTTCTCCATAGTACCGAGAACGGGTTTTAGTCATCTTGCCCATGAGGCACGGTTCGCAAGTGCCAAGTGATTCATAATCAAGGACCTAAAAGTCCATCAAGATGGAGTTTCTTCATGCGCTTTATACCGATATGATCTAAACGGCAAGTAAACAAATAAGTTGCACTATCATTATCAACTCTGATCTTTTGGTTTCAACATTATGAATATGTGTATCACTACTATCGAGATTCATTAAAATAGACCACTCTTCAAGGGTGCATGACCATAAAAGATATTATTCATATAAATAGAACAACCATTATTCTCTCTGATGAAATGAATAACCGCCTCGCATCAAACAAGATCCAGATATAATGTTCATGCTCAACGCTGGCACCAAATAACAATTATTCAGGTCTAAAACTAATCCCGAAGGTAGATGTAGAGGTAGGCGAGATCAAGCGATCACATCGACTTTGGAACCATTTCCCACGCATCGTCACCTCGCCCTTTGCCGTTGTTCGCTTAATCCAGAGTCCCCTGCTTCGAGTTGCAAATATTAGCAATGTAACCAAGATCAAATACCTGTGTACTCATCATGAGCTCTAGTAAGGTACACATCAATAACATGTATATCATATACACCTTTGTTCACCTTGCCATCCTTCTTATCCGCCAAATACTTGGGGCAGTTCCGCCTCAGTGACTAGTCCGCTTGCAAGAGAAGCACTCGGGCTTGTGTTTAGGTCCAGACTTGGGTTTCTTCTCCCGATCAAAGAACTTGTTTGTTGCTCTTCTTGAAGTTCCTTCTTCTTCCTTTGCCTTTCTTCTTGAAACTAGTGGTCTTATTGACCATCAACACTTGATGCTCCTTCTTGATTTCTACCTCCGCAGCTTTAGCATCATGTAAGAGCCTCTGCATAGTCTTTACTAACCTTGCATATTATAGTTCATCACAAGCTCTTTGTAGCTTGGCGGCAGTGATTGAAGAATTTGTCAATGACACAATCATCCGGAAGATTAACTCCCAGCTTGATTCAAGTGATTGTAATACCTGTATATTTTGAGTATGTGCTCACCGATGTAACTATTCTCCTCCATCTTGCAGCTATAGAACTTATTGGAGACTTCATATCTCTCAATCCCGCATTCTGTTGAAATATCAACTTCAACTCCTCGAACATCTCATATGCTCCATGACGCTCAAAACGCGCGTTGAAGACCCGGTTCTAAGCCGTAGAAAGCATGGCACACTGAACTATAGAGTTATCATTGCTTTTTTCGCTGACGTTTTAACGGGTCACAGCATCGCCAGCAGAGGTCTGCACCTAGCGGTGCATCCAGGACGTAATTCTTCTGCAGCAAATGAGGATAATCTCAGGTTACGGACCCAATCCGTGTAATTGCTACCATCATCTTTCAACTTTGCTTTCTCAAGGAACGCATTAAAATTCAACTAACAACAAAGACGAGCCATCTATCTACAAAGAAACATAGACAAGCAAAATACTATCAGTACTAAGTTCATGATAAATTTAAGTTCAATTAATCATATTATTTAAGAACTCCCACTTAGACAGTACATCTCTAGTCATCTAAGTGATCACGTGATCCAAATCAACTAAACCATAACCATCATCACGTGAGATGGAGTAGTTTTCAATGGTGAACATCTTATGTTGATCATATCTACTATATGATTCACGCTCACCTTTCGGTCTCCGTGTTCCGAGGCCATATCCTGCATATGCTAGGCTCGCAAGTATAACCTGAGTATTCTGCGGTGCAAAACCGGCTTACACCCGCTGTAGATGGACGAGAGCTTATCACACCGATCATCATCACGGGTGTCTCAGGACGACTTAACTTTGGCAACGTGCATACTCGTGGAGAACACTACTTGATAATTTTAGTGAGAGATCATCTTATAATGCTACCACCAATCAAAGCAAGATAAGATGCATAAAGGATAAACATCACATGCAATCAATATAAGTGATATGATATGGCCATCATCATCTTGTGCTTGTGATCTCCATCTGCGGCATCATTATGATCACCATCGCCACCGGCGCCGACACCTTGATCTCCATCGTAGTATCGTTGTCGCCTCGCCAACTATTGCTTCTACGACTATCGCTACCGCTTAGTGATAAAGTAAAGCAATTACATGGCGTTGCATTTCTACAATAAAGTTTAGCGACAACCATATGGGTTCTGCCAGCTACGATAACTCGTTACAAAACATGATCATCTCATACAATAAAATATAGCATCACGCCTTGACCATATCACATCACAACATGCCCTCGCAAAAACAAGTTAGACGTCCTCTACTTTGTTGTTGCAAAGTTTTACGGGCTGCTACGGGCTGAGCAAGAACCGTTTACCTACGCATCAAAACCACAACGATATTTGTCAAATAGACCTGCTTAACCTTTTCAAGGACCGGCGAGCTACACTTGGTTCAACTAAAGGAGAGAGACAGACACCCGCCAGCCACCTTTAAGCAACTAGTGCCACAAGGTGAAACCAGTCTCGAAGCGACAAAGTGTCGGTCCGGGCCGCCTATCTCACAATACCGCTGAACCAAAGTATGACATGCTGGTAGGTAAATGACTTGTATCGCCCACAACTCACTTGTGTTCTACTGCATATGAC
>JAHIAM010003596.1:0-40092 GCA_021605205.1 Aegilops longissima | reverse complement strand
ACCACCCTTATTGCTCTCTCGCATTGCAAGGTCCCCATCGTGATCACAGATATTGATGCTTCGTGCATGCAATCAGAAAAGGTCCGCAACATCCACTCGTATGCCTGGCTTGTTTCATGAGAAGTTATACACAGCCAAATATAGCAAGCTGCGGTGGTGATTCAACCCGACAAAAGGCACGAATGGCAGATTGTATTTGTTGTTCTGTATGTGCTATCAAAAACAATGACGCTCCGAAAGCCTCGTAGTCAAGTCGCGGATTGACTATCAGCCCGTAACAGTCCCTTCAGATGGCCATGCTCGCTACCAAGTACTTGAAGAATAAAATCCACATCTCGCCTCGCCGCCATCATGTGCGATCACCGCTTAGCATCACCGCACTGATTGTCTCCTGCTTATTAGCATGGCAGAAATTGTAAACGCCCTCTTTATGCATCCAACCTTATCAAATCCACCGTATTGAAAGCACAAAATATCCATAATACGGTATTTACGGATCCCACATTTTCCATGTCTGCAATGTCCGTCTGCTTATCGCTAATTGGTCCGTATGAACGCAGCAGACAAGAAAGATCCTGGGGCTTGAGGATGGCTGTGCTCATCGATGAAATCCTTGACAAACCATTGACCGGTTTCCTCCTGCCTCGTGAATGACCAATTTAGCATTACACAACACAAGTTAAACTGTGGCCTCCTCTTTTCATCCTCCATCTTTATTTTCATGTGCTTATCTTCGCTAAACCCTTGACGACTACACAATTTTCCTTAAAATTATGTATTTGTTGGATCCATCCCACTCAACGAAGCTTTTCCTCACACTAAAACCTTTTTCAAGAGCATATTTGTTGTGGAATTCATAGCCTTCAACCTCACTATCAAACATCTTCTCGACAACATTTACATACTCAACATACTCATCACTTGCATACGCCTATGTCTTCCGCATATGACATGTGAGGGAAACCAATCATCAACATCTTTCTGCTTATCAATGTTGCAGTGTAAAATAGCTCATAGGCAAAGACAAGTGCATGGAAAAGACTTTGCTGGCTTGACATGTGAGGGAAATAAATCATCAACGTCCAACAAGTAGTATCTCATCTTCCTTTAAACTATATTTCATGCGCTATGCAAACCTAAAGTGATGATGACTTTAATAAACTAAATTAAGTGAACTATGGAACCAGTATCTCATCTTCCTTTAGTATATCTCATCTCAAATGTCAACATCTTACTTAAACAAACATGATGCGATTAGCTCAAGAGAAACGATGCCACGATGAAGCTTTCCATTCGTTGTTCTAGTCAGTACCGGATCTTGTGGGGTTGAGGTTGTACATGCACGGTGGAGGGCGAACGCCAAGAGAATGAGCAGAACGCCAAGTCAATTCATACCTTAAGGATGGTACGCGAAGAGATGGGATCGCCGTCGCCACGATTCAGCCGGGCGCAGATCCGCCTTCTTCTTATTCGTGACGGCATGGGGCTGGGGTTGGTTGGGTGGAGGACGAGGACGATGAATTTATTCTCGCGGGCAGGTCGAGGAGGGAGAAGGTCAGAGCGCGAGCTGCATTTAATAGATCGGAGGAGGATTCGAATCGATCGAGTAGACATGGATCTGGTCCTCGTGTGATCGGTTCAAGAAAAGATATTTCTGGACCATTATGCCCTTATCGCAATTAACATATTAAATTTAATCAATTAAAATTCCCAAGATCTGACGGCTAATAAAAATCAGACGTGATCGACATGTGGCACGCTAAGTACTCCGAGTACTAACCCAATCACCGTGAAACAGCTCTTCATATTGTAGTAATGTATGTGATGAATGTGTGTGTATTAAGAATCAACCTGGATTAATGATTGTTTTACAAGATCGATCTTGATCCTAGAGCGACAAAATGTTGGCCACCGCTGGTTTTGAAGAATGAGACAAAGTTTATGGGCCCCACACAACCTACATTCTAGCATTTTTGGGTTATGGTATGTGTATGACAAACTTCATGTTAAAGGAACAACAAACAAGCCAGAAAGCTTTGATGGCATCGACGATGGTGCAAGCATTCGGCTCTCATCGCTGAATTCATCTGCCGCCAACAACCGTGTCACGAGGGTAGCGATACACTGCATCAGAGAGCAGGGTACACCTGCGCTGAGGGTAGGGGGTTCACATAGTGAACTAATGCTTCAAAAAAATCTGGCACCTCTCCGGTATAATTTGCCTGTGTTCGCCTTTTATGTGCACTAGTAAATGCACACGTGCAATGCACGTTGATATTGGGGAAATTGATTGCACGTTTTATATTAGGTAGGGTATCACCACGTTAATTATGTGATTGACACCGCCGTTGTTATTTGGTATGATATTAATTGCACGTTAAACATGTTTAACGCTCACCATTGGAGCAATCTAGGTCGTTGGATTGATATGGTTTGATGGCCGAGATGTATTGGATCTGCCTCACTGGGTCTTTTTATATTGGTATAGATGTATTTCTAGATTCCCTCCAGAAACTAAATATACTAGCAGAACGCCTGTGCGTTGCTACGGGCTATCCGCAATATCTGTAACATCCGGGTTCAACACAAAAACCCTATTCAATGACGCACCTTCCTTTTTTCCGCGGAACCTCTCATTCTTGACCGATTTTCCGCCAGAAGCAGACATTTCTCGCTTTTTTTCTCCAACGCGCCACCTCCTTTAAAAGCATATGACAGCCAACTCATCTTCGCCATGCATTGCAGTAAGGATGAAATTTTCTTGTTTACGATATAATAGAGTGAGTTAAAACTAACACATACTATTGACACAAAACAACAAATAACTACAGAGATCTTTCCTAGTCACCAATAAGCTCCACCTCCATCCCACATATGTGCTAGAAGGATAATTGTCATTCTTCTCTTCTTCATATTTCCTACGCCTTCTACTCCATGCCTCTTATATTGCAGCTGGATGGCTGTGCCAATGCATGCGCTTAATTAACCCCACACCCACTGTAAGCCAAGACACTTCGCAACTACATGTTTGCTGAACCCGCCTCATCCGAGTACGCCAAAACTATGAAGCTATATTGGTTTACTACTTCCAATGCAAATCAGTTTCAATTCACCTGCCCAGCAAAAGTTGCATCCGGCGCGTAAGCACGATCAGGAGGATTGACAAAAATCCAGATAATTAGTGTACATGTGACTTGGTTGACTTGATGCAACGCCGCTTGATTCGCTTACTCCTTCTTTGGTCTCCTCTCAACACTACCACTCTACCAGATCCGTGTCCATGGAATCGGACCTTCGCCATTACGGAGGCAGGAGGTGGCATTGGGAGGCGCCGAGCAAGGTGGCCAGTAGCGAAGCTGGATTTGGCGAGCAGCGAGCCATCGAAAGGATGGCGGCATTCTCGCAACGGAGTGGCGGGAAAGGCGTAAGCGCAGCAGAGGTTAGACCTCTTGCTCGGAAGTCCCAAAGGATGTGGGCGTTGCTTTTTTTTGAGGTGCCCCATCATTGATTTGGTTTGAGAGGATCGAAAACGGATCTGTTTTTTCGTAAAGTATATAATTGTGATTTCTGAGGTGATTTCGCAAAGTGACTTCTCCATTAAGAGTAGAGATAGCCTTTGAGGTAATTGAAATCTATTACCATATAATTACCGTGATTCGAAATTTTCTGAGTTATGGCCTTACCATACCTGGATTGATAGCCTTTAGGGTAATTTAAATTTATTACCATATGATTACCATATTCGAAATTTTTTGAGTTATGGCCTTACCATACCTGGATGGATTCGAAATTTTCTGAGTTATGGCCTTACCATACCTGGATTGATAGCCTTCAGGGTAATTTAAATTTATTACCATATGATTACCATATTCGAAATTTTTTGAGTTATGGCCTTACCATACCTGGATTGATGAGATTTCTGAGTTTATAGCCTTTCCATACGGGATTAATTGTGATTGATTACCATAAATACGTTGAGTATTGCCGCCAGACCAGAGAAGAGGAAAACCGATGGAAGGGGTGGTGGAGGTGGGACAAAAAACCGATTTAAAATAACGGTTGAAAATAAATTGAAAATAAACCGTTGAAAATGGTGGGACTATTCAACCAATTCGGCCCATTAGAGTAGAGATAATTGTGATTCATTACCATAATACGTTGAGTATTGCCGCCAGACGCAGAAGAGGAAACCGATGGAAGGGGGTGGTGGAGGTGGGATAAAAACCAGACGAAAAATAACCGTTGAAAATGGTGGGACTATTCAACCAATTCGCCCATTAGGAGTAGAGATTTCTGGATTTCTGCAGCAATGATTCTGTTGGTCGCAAGGGTCACCGTCGCACAAATGGCCGACTCCACACTGATGTGCATACCAAAGAAAAGAGTTCTTTCGTGGTCATTTTAATGGTAGACAACAAATACGCTCTGCCCTTATGTGTTTGTTGTTGAACTCTTATCTTTACATTCTGATTGACCACGTAAAGCGGAGCTCTTATGTATCTCAGCCTTGCGTTGTTTTCTCTCTCTGCATTTGTTATCGAGGTGCAGCTGAACTTTCTTTAACCCCTATGCCTGTTTTAGTACATTAATTCGATAATGAAGCTACGGAAATTTTTCCGCAATTTTTAAACGGAGGCAAAAGCTTTTCATCCATTAAATAAGAGAGAAAAGAGTTTGTTACAAATCACCCAATTACACGGCATGCGGATTATTCTCGCAAAATTAAAGACCCTAGCTTTTTTGCACCGGCGACGATCCAAAGGTTGGCCTCAAGAAAGATGGAGGAGAGCAAGATTGTCGGTGGAGCACTCTTATGTTTGAAAACTCTTACAAGCTTGCTCCAAATTGTCCATGACACGAGCATGGTGAGGGATGCCTGGCTTGTCGGTGTGGCGTCAGTCGCGCAAGTATCACCCCACCAATCTTTAACCGAGTCAAAGAAGGGCGGAAGTGTCTAGCCCGAGAATGAGGAATTTCGATGACCAATGACCAAAGCCTTCGAGTATAGCGGCATTTGTAGAAGAGGTGAGTTCCAGATTCTTGCACCCTCTTGCAAAAGGGCAAAGATCACAATTTGGCTACCCACGCTTTGCCAACCTATCGGCGGTCCAAATTCTATCTTGAGCGCCAACCAAGCAAAGAATTTGATTTTTGAAGGTGCCAAGCCTTCCAAACCATCTTATCCATGGGTGAGAGGACCATCCCTAGGTATTGCGCCTTGGCGCAGAGGTCACGAGTATTGCCCACTTGCCGATAAGTTTCAAAGGATGTCGCCCTCGGTGAGATCGCCGAGATGGACCTCAAGGAGGAGCATCCAAAGAGCGAAGAACTGTGTGACGGCTCAACAGAAACAACGTGGGGGGTTTGATCTTGAGTATCCACGATTGTGCTTGAGCGCCTCCCGACCTTCCAATTTTTTATCTTGGAGGCCTCATAGATGAGCAGAGCAATGTCCTTAGGCTTGGCCCAAGGAGCCAAGGAGAGTCCTGAAGGGGTCAAGGCCAACACAACGATGATGGTGGTGGAAGCATAGAAAAGTTGAGGTCCTCTCGTCGCATGGGTTTCCCATCCCCACCCACATCTTGGTGGCATCCTTCCATTCATACCACAACCACCGCAACCTGAGAGCCCGAGTGAACTTGTCGGTGTTGAGAACTTCAAGCCCCCATACTCAAGAGGCCGCAAGCAATCTCCCAATTCACCTTGCATTTTGCCCCCGCTGCCTTGTCCAACCAGACATAAGAAAGCTCTCTCGAGCTTGTTCACATTGAGAAGGATGGTTGGCGAATGACCAGCGGGTGGCGGGTAGACCACTTGGGATGTGATCACGGACTTGACAAGGGTCGTCACTGATGGTGGTGATGTTTTGACCATCATAAGTTGATAACTTGCTCGCAACTTTGTCCACGAGAAATTGGAGGTCCATCAACTTGAGCTTCCAAACGGAGAGGGCAGCCCCAAGTATCGCAAGGGGAACGGCCGTGTTGCCGCAAACTTTGGGTTAGGCGGACCAAATCAAGATGGTTGCAGCGAATGGGCACCATAGAACTCTTCCGAAATTTGTGTAAAGGCCCGAACCTCCTCCAAACCCTCAAAATGCTTGCAAGGTTGTCCACGCCCTTTGAGGGGCCAAGAAGACGGGCCATCAAGGCATGCAGAGAGGTCCTCATCACGGCTCCCCTACCCCGGAGTTTATGGAGGAGCCCTTTCTCGTAGCTACATCTAGAATTCTTTGGAGCGGATCAATGGCGATGATGAAGAGAACGGGAGATGGGGTCTCCCTGTCAAGACCTTTCCCATGCCGAGGATGAAGAGCTAAGGAGGGCCGCAATCCAGTCCCGAATTTACTTGGGAAGCCTCGCCGTTGGAGAAGATCAAGCAAATACTCCTACTTAACAGAGTCAAGGCCTTTAATATCAAGCTTGAAAAGGAGGAAGGTGTCTTCTCTTGTGGAGGCGCCGAGCGAGATTATGTAATATACAAAAAGTTGTCATGGATACTTCTTGTTTTGATGAAGGCACTTTGGGCGCAGTGAAGGAAATATGCCCTAGAGGCAATAATAAAGTTATTATTTATTTCTTATATCATGATAAATGTTTATTATTCATGCTAGAATTGTATTAACCGAAACATAATACATGTGTGAATACATAGACAAATGATAGTCACTAGTATGCCTCTACTAGACTAGCTCATTAATCAAGATGGTTATGTTTCCTAACCATAGACATGTGTTGTCATTTGATTAATGGGATCACATCATTAGGAGAATGATGTGATTGACATGACCCATTCCGTTAGCTTAGCACTTGATCGCTTAGTATATTGCTATTGCTTTCTTCATGACCCATACATGTTCCTGTAACTATGAGATTATGCAACTCCTGCTTACGGAGGAACACTTTGGTACTACCAAACGTCACAACGTGAATCGGGTGATTATAAAGGAGTACTACAGTGTGTCTCCAAAGGTACTTGTTGGGTTGGCGATTTCGAGATTAGGTTTTGTCACCCGATTGTCGGAGAGGTATCTCTGGCCTTCCGGTAATACACATCACATAAAGCCTTGTAAGCATTACAACTAATGAGTTAGTTGTGAGATGATGTATTACGGAACGAGTAAAGAGACTTACCGTAACGAGATTGAACTAGGTATTGATACCGACCGATAAAACCAGGCTCGATGCCACTGTTGGGGAACGAGTAATTTCAAAAATTTCCTACGATCACGCAAGACCATGGTGATGGCATAGCAACGAGAGGGAGAGTGTCCGCCCACGCACTGAGACCGAAGCGAAGCGCTATGACAACGCTGTTGATGTAGTCGACGCCTTCACGATCCGACCGATCCAAGTACCGAACGACGCACCTCCGTGTTCAGCACACGCTCAGCTCGATGACGATCCCCGACTCCGATCCAGCAAAGTGTCGGGATGAGTTCCACAAGACGACGGCGCAGGACGATGATGATGCTCCACCGACGCAGGGCTTCGCCTAAGCTCCGCGACGATATGACTTCTCCGCGCAGGGCTTCGCCTAAGCTCTACGACGATATGACCAAGTGGAATATGGTGGAGGGGGCACCGACACGGCTAAGGAACGATCCAGAGATCAACTTGTGTGTCATGGGGTGCCCCTGCCCTCAGATATAAAGGAGCAAGGAGGAGGTGGCTGCCCAGGAGGGCGACAGGGGGGAGTCCTACTCCCACCGGGAGTAGGACTCTCCTTTCTTAGTAGGAGTAGGAGAGAAGGAAGGGAAGGAAGAAGGGTGCGGCCCTCCCCTAGTCCAATTCGACTAGGCCTTGGGCGCGCGCCTGCCCTAGGCAGCCCTCTCTTCTGCAGGGCCCAATAAGGCCCAATACTTCTCCCCGCGAATTCCCGTAACTCTCCAGATTCAAAATACCCGAATCATTCGAACCTTTCCAACTCCGAATATAGTCGTCCAATATATCGATCTTTACGCCTCGACCATTTCGAGACTCCTCGTCATGTCCCCGATCTCATCCGGGACTCAACTCCTTCGTACATCAAAACTCATAAACTCATAATATAACTGCCATCGAAACCTTGTTGCATGGACCTACGGGTTCGAGAACTATGTAGACATGACCTAGAACTATTCTTGGTCAATAACCAATAGCGAACCTGGATGCTCATATTGGTTCCTACATATTCTACGAAGATCTTTTATCGGTCAAACCGCATAACAACATACTTTGTTCCCTTTGTCATCGGTATGTTACTTGCCCGAGATTCGATCGCCGGTATCCAATACCTAGTTCAATCTCGTTAGCGGCAAGTCTCTTTACTCGCTCCGTAATACATCATCTCATAACTAACTCATTAGTTACAATGCTTGCAAGGCTTAGGTGATGAGTATTACCGAGAAGGCCCAGAGATACCTCTCCGACAATCGGAGTGACAAAACCTAATCTCAAATACGCAAACCCAACATGTACCTTTGGAGACACCTGTAGTACTCCTTTATAATCACCCAGTTACGCTAGACGCTTGGTAGTACCTAAAGTGTTCCTCCGTAAACGGAGTTGCATAATCTCATAGTTACAGGAACATGTATAAGTCATGAAGAAAGCAATAGCAACATACTAAACGATCAAGTGCTAGGCTAACGGAATGGGTCATGTCAATCAGATCATTCTCCTAATGATGTGATCCCGTTAATCAAATGACAACTCATGTCTATGGTTAGAAACATAACCATCTTCAATTAACGAGCTAGTCAAGTAGAGGCATACTAGTGACACTGCTTGTCTATGTATTCACACATGTATTATGTTTCCGTTTAATACAATTCTAGCATGAATAATAAACATTTATCAGATATAAGGAAATAAATAATAACTTTATTATTGCCTCTAGGGCATATTTCCTTCATTAAGTACCTACGTATTCTATGATACAAACATCTTCAATTTGTGGCAACCTTATGTCGGCGATTGTATGTAGGCTAAGCATCATGAGACGGCACAGTCGCCATTCACTCGAGACATTGCGAGAGTCACCTGCTCAATGCCACATCAGTCCACCCCAACAACATATCGCCAATTCTCCCTTGTAAGTACTCTCGCAACGATGCATACCCAAGATATGGTATGACCTTTCAAAACTTGTGTGTAAACCCACTATCGACGCTTCATACGCAGGATAAGAAACCTATGATGGCAGAGTCCCCAAATACACCACATGAAGGATACATTCAACATAATAAGGTGAGAAGGTTTGAGATGGCACAATCCCCAAATACTCCACATGAAGGATACATTCCACAAACGCAGGTAACAACGCCAAGAATGTTGCTATGCACATAAAAGTTATGTTTGGCCCTTTACTCATTGAATGTATTAACTCCGATGTGAGATACTAGGTGCTGGTCATGGAATTTTTTGTTAGTAGGGATGATGAGATGTCACATGTCCCGAGAGCATACATTGATGAACACCCGGCAGAAGTAATAATTTTTGAACCCGCCAAAGTGACCTACGATCTCATTATGAGTGAAATGAGAGATAGTTTTGTTGCAAAGTGGAGCAGAACTGTACTACTTACCCGGTCTCAAGGCAAGCTGCCAGATGGAATGTTCTTGATTGCAGGACCAGATGATGTACAAAAAATGCTTTCTGATCTGAATGACAGCAAGACATGTCACCTGTACATTGTGTACAATAGAACTACGGGTTGTTTTCCCGAGGATGACATTGATTCCGAGGTTCAAATTTTACATGTTGCATGCATCTAGTTTATGGCTATGTCTTTTTTGAGTTCTTCCTAATACAATTCCTATGGTTTTCTACAGGAAGTGAGAATCCAAGAAATGGAGGGTCTTGCTAGAGAGTTGGCAGAGAAAGACCAAGAACAACTTAAGTTGTATGGTTACATTGATGTTAAAGAGAAAAAGATTGAAGCACATGGGTCGTCGCCAAGCCCGACGCAATCTCCAACGACGCAACGCAAGAGGTCACTGGATTTTGGCAAGTGCGTAAGACAATATGGAGTAGGCTCAATTGTTTTTCAACCAGTTTAAGCTTCAAACCAGGATTATTTAGTTGCAAACAAACCTTTTGTTTTCTGCTTCACACTATGTTCGCAATTATGGTACAACTTATTCATGATACAGTTCTTTGAACAACAATGCATGTGTTTTATGATCAATCATACAGTTGTTTCGAGTTGTTTTTGAGATGGCATTGTGTCTAAAGAAGTTTCCATCTATAAAACTTGGCACGCAGTCGATCGAATCGCAGATCACGCGAGAGGCGTGCGTCAGACGGGAGAGCTGCCGCACGCGAGCTTGTTTTCGGTAGAAATCATAACATATTTCGGATAGATAAAGTTCACGCCCGCCACCACAAGATTCAAACCCACGCCGCCATTCCCATGCATGCATGCCTCAGCGCAGACAACGAGACGCCCATCCGACTAGGCCCATCCGACTAGGCCCATCCGGCAGGCCATTAGAACCTCCCCACCCCACCTATTCCTCGCTGCTGTGGCCTCCCTCCCTCCATCGACAGATCCCCACTGCCCCTCTCCGTCTGCCGCTTCTGCACGCCGTCGGCGACTCCACCTCATCCGCTTCGCCCTCCCAACGGGATCGGCCGGATCCATCTCCTCAACCACCGCAGGACAGCGCAGGTACCCCAGTTTCTGTTGACGTCTCAATGGTATCCATGCTGATAATGCTAGGTAGATCGACCGAGTGTAGCAATTTTGTGCCACCAATTGCTAGAAAACCATCTGAAACTTGTGATGCTTGCTACTATATAATATAGGACTTTTCAAAGTTCTGTTATGATGGCACTATTGGACACATACAGTAGAGCTGCGTTTTTAGTTGTTATACTTTCAGTTACCATCACTGCTTGGGAAAGGACGAATTGGATGCATTCAGGTCTGCAGTTGATAGTGTATCATCATAATGTAGGTGCTGTGTTGTGTGATTCTTCATGCTGAGAACTTCAGCTTTTTCAGTTATAGTGAAAGGCTTCTGTATAAAAAAACTACTAAATGATCACAAAAACTTCTAGACAACATTTTGTACGATCTAACCAAATCTTGAACTAAATGATCACCAAAAGTTGAAGGATTTTGCATCACATCACAACCATAAGTGTTCTGCACTAGCATCATAACAATCACATAACTACATAACAAAAGCAAACTTGTTCATCATTACAAAAGCAAACTTGTTCAACATAACAAAAGCTAACTTGTTCAGATTACAAAAGCAAACTTGTTCAACCACATAACTGCAAACCGAGACACATAATACCACAAACAACTCAATATCCCCAGTAGTAGGGTCATCCCAATGATCCTCCGCCTCTGCCAAGACTCCAAACCTTCTTTGACGATTTCGATTTTCTTCCATGCTCAGAGGTGACGACGATCTTTCGCTGCATACTGATGAGGTTGTTTGGCAGTGGCTGTCCCCCATAGTTTGTGGTCGAATTCCTTGTTGATCTTCTTCTTCATTTCCTTGTACGATGGGTGGATGAGGCGGCTGCAAACTCAGCCAAAGCCTGCCACTTCTTTCCATTTTTGAACTTCCATTTGCGCTGCATGTCGACGCATTTGTGGGGGTTGATCTCCAAACCGCATAATTTCAGCTTCTCCTTGTCACCTCCAATGGAGAAGCCAACAAAGGTGTACAGCTTCTTCTCCTGCAGGAGCGGGCGGAGTTCCCTGGGCCTGCATCAAATTAATCTTGTGCATCAAATTCATCTACTTCAAGAACTTCAGAAACTACTAATTAGACATAAAATTCAGAACTAGTATTGCATCTACTCCGTAACTTCGTAACTAGTATTGCATCTACTTCGTAACTTCGTAACTATTGCATCTACTTGAGAAACTTCGTAAACTTCGTAACTATTGCATCTACTTGAGAAACTTCGTAAACTACTAATTAGACAGTAAACTTCGTAACTTCGTAACTAGTATTGCATCTACTTCGTAACTTCGTAACTATTGCATCTACTTCGTAAACTACGTAAACTACAGTAAACTACTAATTAGACAGTAAACTTCGTAACTTCGTAACTAGTATTGCATCTACTTCGTAACTACGTAACTATTGCGCCTACTTCGTAAACTTCGAAACTACTAATTAGACGTAAACGCCGTAACTTCGTAAACTTTAGAATCGGATGTTTTACCATTTGTTGTCATGGTGATGTGGTATACCAGACGAGATCCTCCACGCATAATCGAGAACTGCAGCCTTTATGGAGGTTCATCTTCCTCGTGATACTCGACATCAACGGCGATCGATCGAGAAAGATGCCGCCGAGCCTCCTCCTGATCTCGCGGATCCTCTTGTCGGCTTCGTCTGGATTGCTGGTGCATACGACATCCAGCTTCTCCTTCTTCAGGTGGATATCAACCATGAGCGGCACGGTGTAGTCCTGCTTCTGCCCGGGACTGGAACGCCGTCGCCGACCACTGGGCCGCCTTGCCGACGCCTCACCTTGGTGATGCTTGGCGACGGAGGGGAGTTGTTCCACGATGCCTCCGCCATTCTCTTGGCAGACGGAGGGGAGTTCCTCCATGATTCCTCCGCCATTGCCCTCCTGACCAGCGATGGTGGAGGCAGAGGGAGGAAGATGGAGCAGCAATGGAATGAGGAGGGAGGCAGAGGGAGGCATATTGAGCGGCAATGGAATAGGAGGGAGTTCCCCGCGCCGTGGGAGTTGCCAAGGAGGGAGTCGGGGAGTTGCCGTGGAAGGGAGGCGGGGAGTTGCCTCAAAACTCAAACGCCCTGCCTTTGGCCCTCGAAAAATCTGAGGGGAGACATGGGCCCTTTGGTTTGTCCTGTTTCAAACAAAAAATAACAGCCATATTTTGCTCTCACCGCAACCATATTAAGAGATCAAAATGGCACCAAAAGTCACCGCAGCCATCCTAAATGGCACGAAAACAGCACCAAAACAACATCAGCCAAAACAGCAAAAAATGCATCCATCGATCGTTTTTATTTCTTCTAACATTCCGTGTTCTCGTGCAGCGAGATAGACACAACGCTACAAATGCAGGCTGACAACGCTCATGATTTCATGACCATCGTGATGTAGACGGCGGCTTCATCCACGCCCGTCCCATGAGTCGAGTTGAAAGTAGTGATGCTATGTGTAGTTCTGAAACATTGATTGGCTCATGTTGTAATTAAACTTTAATGAATTGTATGTCTCTTTGGTTTGGACAGTCGTTAAACTTAGATGTAATCGATGCTATTTATTACTAGGACCATGAATTGTGCTATTAATGTCTTGCTTTTCTTCCGATCCTTTTGTTGCATACTTATTTATTGCTTATGTATTGTCTGTTGTTTGGCTTGTGCATAGAGATGCCGCCATATGTCGTGGTACAAGGGTAAGGTTCCCTGAGTTCACGATAACCGGGAGGAGTGTCGGAGACAGGTTCACCGCTTCAGCGGTAACAGTTATAAAGGGTACACCACTAGGGCGGAGGCGAATCTAGATACGCCCGCTATCTAGCGGAGAGAGGAGGGAGCGTTGAGGAACCGGATGAAGACCAGTTTCATCGCGATGATGCTCATCGTGATGACCGCAACTCTTCTATGTGATGGTAGTTTAGATGATCGATATCGACTTGTAATATGAAGACAAACTCGCTACTCACGGTCTCGAGACTTGTAATGTTCTATCTTTGTTCGGTCTTTTGAATTCGGAGACTAATATGATGAATTGTATTCGGAGAGCTATCTTCTATTGTATTGGATGAATGTGTTGTTGCTGTGTGGTGCTGTCTATATTCTGTCCAATAATATATTTTGTAACCTGTGAAAATATCAGAAATGTGCATTTTTCCAACCACCTCCAAATCACCTCAGTTTTGGCACACATGATCTCTTCCAAAAACAAAACTAGGTTTCCAAGTTTTTGTATTTTTTAAATTTTTTTTGAATTTATAATGCCCTCTAGACTGACTGCTGAAAACATCGGTCTATGGCTCAAGGGGCATTGTAAATAATTTTTTCAAAATTTTCTTGCATACACATGTTTTGTACATGTGGGTGACCATGTACAAGAAAATTTGGGTGATTTGGAGGTGGTGGAAAATTCACGCTTTTTCAAAAATGGCTTAAGTTGACTAAATGGTCCCTCCGGAATGCGGGCATTTTTTGACCACCTCCAAATCACCTCAGTTTTGGCACACATGATCTCTTCCACAAACAAAACTAGGTTTCCAAGTTTTTGTATTTATTATATTTTTTTTGAATTTATAATGCCCTCTAGACTGATCGCTGAAAACATCGGTCTATGCCTCAAGGGGCATTGTAAAATAATTTTTTCAAAATTTTCTTGCATACACATGTTTTGCACATGTGGGTGACCATGTACAAGAAAATTTGGGTGATTTGGAGGTGGTGGAAAATTCACGCTTTTTCAAAAATGGCTTAAGTTAGACTAAATTATCCTCCTGAATGCGGCATTTTTTCGACCACCTCCAAATCACTTCAGTTTTGGCACACATGATCTCTTCCACAAACAAAACTAGGTTTCCAAGTTTTGTATTTTTTGAATTTATAATGCCCTCTAGACTGACTGCTGAAAACATCGGTCTATGCCTCAAGGGGGCCTGCATGCAAGAGTCGGGGACCTGCATGTGAATAGTGATTCATCAAGGCCTTGACAGCTATCGCACAGCGGTTGCCGCTCGATTTGCATGCAGCGAAGATGAACGCATGGAGGTTTTTCAAAGATTTCCAAGCACACCCGAGTGGGCCCCGCTTATTTAAAAAATACGCTACCATTATTGCTCAGAATGAAGAATATGCATGATGATTATGAATATGCATGACAACCATAGTAAGGGTGAAGAATCATAGTGCCCAATTTGTCTAAATACATCATCATTCTTAAAGTTGGACATCACATGATACACACGTAAAGTGGAAACGAAAGATGTCGAACTAATATCAGAATATGGCAGTACAACCGCACTTCACTAAATTATTGTCACGATGAAATAGAATGTAAAGACCACGCCACACAAAGCTGAATGGCACACGACTTTCTCTCGCTCATCGTCGGTTCATGCTGTATGTAGATATCACAGTTCAGCCTCGAGATCCTACATAGAAGAATAGAATAAATCACATGGACATCAATTATGAGTAAAACATATGCAAAAAATATGAACATATTTCGCACTTCTAGCAATTTAGCGATTTACGCCGACAGACCTGGTTTCTGCAATAGCCACAGATATTCTGTGATCTTGACTTCTTTGTCTTTGCTCGCAGCCTTTCTTCGTGCACCTCGTCCCGCACATGCACGGGATCCAGAACCTTATCAACTTTCATGAAAAGCGCATCAACGGGCCAAACCTAATGCTGTTATGCTGAGCATTAGTTGACTCTTGCTGTCAGCCTAGTTCAAAACTTGATTGCTTGCCATGATGTTGTGCTTGCAAAAGCATATTTAGACGGTGATAGTCCTCATCGAGTGGCATGCCCGAAACTTGCGGCGTGACTACAATTCCGAACTCATGTACCTCTCGCAGGCTTATGTAATAGTCATACATCTGGTTTTTTCTGGTAGGTGTGTATGCACATTTTGCATTCATAGTCCACCTAGTGGGAACGCAACAACCGGCAGAATTGTTTTTTTAAAATCCCCAATATGTAAAAAATGTGGGAACATGGTGTGCTCAAGATTCCAGCTTACGGCAAGAACAACTCACCCTGTGCAAAAGACCTCCTTGCTCTTCAATGCGCACTCCAAACTTTTTATCCATTCTTTCTCGCTTGGACACAACATAAGTGGAATCTTCCGATCCATCTAGTATCTCTAATCTGACATTTGCTGACAGCATCTATGCTCCATAAGACCATCTTAAAGACCCTAGGTGTGAAAACTGTTGCGCGTGTTTCTCAAGCTGCCAAGCATTTTCCTCTGTAAATGGAGCGGACTGCAAGGCTTCACGCCATGGAGAGCTTCATAATCCGTCATGACGCAAGGCAACGCCATAGTGCTCTAGCATTTCAAACAACGACATCTTACCTCAAGATGTGTATGTAGCACAGAGTTCAAGCTCTCACCCTTTGATTGCTGCTCAATCCTAGGAAACAACGCCTCAAGATATGGAGCACACCACAACTTTTTCATCCGATACATCCGATGCAGCCAAGACTCCTCACTGGTTACTTTATTCCGCTGTAAGAATTGTATCCATTTTATCTCATGCTCTTCAATGGAAGAAGTATCATAAATGAAAGATCTGAATTCTCCTTTACGCCGCCATCATGCAGATGGCGCATAATGTTCTCGCTGAATGTGCCATATACATAGTCTATGTTTTGAGTCTGCCTGCACCACCCTTATTGCTCTCTCGCATTGCAAGGTCCCCATCTGTGATCACAGATATTGATGCTTCGTGCCATGCAATCAGAAAAGGTCCGCAACATCCACTCGTATGCCTGGCTTGTTTCATGAGAAGTTATACCACAGCCAAATATAGCAAAGTGCGGTGGTGATTCAACCCACAAAAGGCACGAATGGCAGATTGTATTTGTTGGTTCTGTATGTGCTATCAAAAACAATGACGCTCCGAAAGCCTCGTAGTCAAGTCGCGATTGACTATCAGCCCGTAACAGTCCCTTCAGATGGCCATGCTCGCTCACCAAGTACTTGAAGAATAAAATCCACATCTCGCCTCGCCGCCATCATGTGCGTGATCACCGCTTTAGCATCACCGCACTGATTGTCTCCTGCTTATTAGCATGGCAGAAATTGTAAACGCCCTCTTTATGCATCCAACCTTATCAAATCCACCGTATTGAAAGCACAAAATATCCATAATACGGTATTTACGGATCCCACATTTTCCATGTCCGCAATGTCCGCTTTCTTCATCGCTAATTCGTCTGCGCGAACGCAGCAGACAAGAAAGATCCTGGGGGCTTGAGGATGGCTGTGCTCATCGATGAAATCCTTGACAAACCATTGACCGTTTCCTCCTGTCTCAGAATGACCAATTTAGCATTACACCAACACGAAGTTAAACTTCGTGGCCTCCTCTTTCTATCCTCCATCTTTATTTTCATGTGCTTATCTTCGCTAAACCCTTGACGACTACACACAATTTTCCTTAAAATTATGTATTTGTTGGATCCATCCCACTCAACGAAGCTTTTCCTCACACTAAAACCTTTTTCAAGAGCATATTTGTTGTGGAATTCATAGCCTTCAGCCTCACTATCAAACATCTTTCCGACAACATTTACATACTCGAACATACTCTCATCACTTGCATACGCCTATGTCTTCCTGCATATGACATGTGAGGGAAACCAATCATCAACATCTTTCTGCTTATCAATGTTGCAGTGTAAAATAGCTCATAGGCAAAGACAAGTGCATGGAAAAGACTTTGCTGGCTTGACATGTGAGGGAAATAAATCATCAACGCCCAACAAGTAGTATCTCATCTTCCTTTAAACTATATTTCATGCGCTTATGCAAACCTAAAGTGATGATGACTTTAATAAACTAAATTAAGTGAACTATGGAACCAGTATCTCATCTTCCTTTAGTATATCTCATCTCAAATGTCAACATCTTACTTAAACAAACATGATGCGATTAGCTCAAGAGAAACGATGCCACGATGAAGCTTTCCATTCGTTGTTCTAGTCAGCACCGGATCTTGTGGGGTTGAGGTTGTACTACATGCACGGTGGAGGGCGAACGCCAAGAGAATGAGCAGAACGCCAAGTCAATTCATACCTTAAGGATGGTACGCGAAGAGATGGGATCGCCACGCTGTCGCCGCCGATTCAGCCGGGCGCAGATCCGCCTTCTTCTTATTCGTGACGGCATGGGGGCTGGGGTTGGTTGGGTGGAGGACGAGGACGATGAATTTATTCCTCTCGCCGGCAGGTCGAGGAGGGAGAAGGTCAGAGCGGCGAGCGCGATTTAATAGATCGGAGGAGGATTCTGAATCGATCGAGTAGACATGGATCTGGTCCTCGTGTGATCGGTTCAAGAAAAGATATTTCCCTGACCATTATGCCCTTATCGCAATTAACATATTAAATTTAATCAATTAAAATTCCCCGCAAGATCTGACGGCTAATAAAAATCAGACGTGATCAGACATGTAAGTACTGCTAAGTACTCCGAGTACTAACCCAATCACCGTAAAACAGCTCTTCATATATTGTAGTAATGTATGTGATGAATGTGTTGTGTATTAAGAATCAACCTGGATTAATGATTGTTTTACAAGATCGATCTTGATCCTAGAGCGACAAAATGTTGGCCACCTGCTGGTTTTGAAGAATGAGACAAAGTTTATGTGGGGCTCCACACAACCTACATTCTAGCATTTTTGGGTTATGGTATGTGTATGACAAACTTCATGTTAAAGGAACAACAAAACAAGCCAGGAAAGCTTCTGATGGCATCGACGATGGTGCAAGCATTCGGGCTCTCATCGCTGAATTCATCTGTCGCCAACAACTGTGCCGCCGGAGGGTAGCGATACACCTGCATCGTAGAGCAGGGGTACACCTGCGCTGGAGGGTAGGGGGTTCACATAGTGAACTAATGCTTCAAAAAAATCTGGCACCTCTCCGGTATAATTTGCCTGTGTTCGCCTTTTATGTGCACTAGTAAATGCACACGTGCAATGCACGTTGATATTGGGGAAATTGATTGCACGTTTTATATTAGGTAGGGTATCAGTCACGCGTTAATTATGTGATTGACACCGTCGTTGTTATTTGGTATGATATTAATTGCACGTTAAACATGTTTAACGCTCACCATTGGAGCAATCTAGGTCGTTGGATTGATATGGTTTGATGGCCGAGATGTATTGGATCTGCCTCACTGGGTCTTTTTATATTGGTATAGATGTATTTCTAGATTCCCTCCAGAAACTAAATATACTAGCAGAACGCCTGTGCGTTGCTACGGGCTATCCGCAATATCTGTAACATCCGGTTCAACACAAAACCCTATTCAATGACGACCTTCCTTTTTTCTGTCGGAACCTCTCATTCTTGACCGATTTTCCGCCAGAAGCGAGACATTTCGCTTTTTTCTCTCACCGGGCGCCACCTCCTTTAAAAGCATATGACAGCCAACTCATCTTCGCCATGCATTGCAGTAAGGATGAAATTTTCTTGTTTACTTATATAATAGAGTGAGTTAAAACTAACACATACTATTGACACAAAACAACAAATAACTACAGAGATCTTTCCTAGTCACCAATAAGCTCCACCTCCATCCCACATATGTGCTAGAAGGATAATTGTCATTCTTCTTTCTTCATATTTCCCACGCCTTCTACTCCATGCCTCTTATATTGCAGCTGGATGGCTGTGCCAATGCATGCGCTTAATTAACCCCACACCCACTGTAAGCCAAGACACTTCGCAACTACATGTTTGCTGAACCCGCCGCTCATCCGAGTACGCCAAAACTATGAAGCTATATTGGTTTACTACTTCCAAATGCAAATCAGTTTCAATTCACCTGTCCAGCAAAAGTTGCATCCGGCGCGTAAGCACGATCAGGAGGATTGACAAAATCCAGATAATTAGTGTACATGTGACTTGAGTTGACTTGATGCAATCGCCGCTTCTTGATTCGCTTACTCCTTCTTTGGTCTCCTCTCAACACTACCACTCTACCAGATCCGTGTCCATGGAATCGGACCTTCGCCATTACGGAGGCAGGGAGGTGGCATTGGGAGGCGCCGAGCAAGGTGGCCAGAGCGAAGCTGGACGGTGGCGGCAGCAGCGAGCCATCGAAAGGATGGCGGCATTCTGCAACGGGAGTGGCGGCGAGTTGCGTAAGCAGCAGAGGTTAGACCTCTTGCTCGAAGTCCCAAAGGATGTGGGCGTTGCTTTTCTTTGAGGGTGCCCCATCATTGATTTGGTTTGAGAGGATCGGAAAACGGATCTGTTTCCTTTTCGTAAAGCGATTTATATAATTGTGATTTCGAGGTGATTTCGCAAAGTGCATCTCCATTAAGAGTAGAGATAGCCTTTGAGGTAATTGAAATCTATTACCATATAATTACCGATTCGAAATTTTCTGAGTTATGGCCTTACCATACCTGGATTGATAGCCTTTAGGTAATTTAAATTTATTACCATATGATTACCATATTCAAATTTTTTGAGTTATGGCCTTACCATACCTGGATGGATTCGAAATTTTCTGAGTTATGGCCTTACCATACCTGGATTGATAGCCTTCTGTGGTAATTTAAATTTATTACCATATGATTACCATATTCGAAATTTTTGAGTTATGGCCTTACCATACCGGATTGATGAGATTTCTGAGTTTATAGCCTTCCATACGTGGATTAATTGTGATTGATTACCATAAATACGTTGAGTATTGCCGCCAGACCAGAAGAGGAAACCGATGGAAGGGGTGGTGGAGGTGGGACAAAAAACCGATTTAAAAATAACCGTTGAAAATAAACCGGTTGAAAATAAACCGGTTGAAAATGGTGGGACTATTCAACCAATTCGTCCATTAGGAGTAGAGATAATTGTGATTCATTACCATAAATACGTTGAGTATTGCCGGCCAGACCAGAGAAGAGGAAAACCGATGGAAGGGGGTGGTGGGAGGTGGGACAAAAAAACCAGACGAAAAATAACCGGTTGAAAATGGTGGGACTATTCAACCAATTCGTCCATTAGGAGTAGAGATTTCTGGATTTCCTGCAGAAAGCAATGATTCTGCTGGGTCGCAAGGGTCACCGTCGCACAAATGGCCGACTCCACACTGATGTGCATACCAAAGAAAAGAGTTCTTTCGTGGTCATTTTAATGGTAGACAACAAATACGCTCAAGGCCCTTATGTGTTTGTTGTTGAACTCTTATCTTTACATTCTGATTGACCACGTAAAAGCGGGAGCTCTTATGTATCTCAGCCTTGCGTTGTTTTCTCTCTCTGCATTTGTTATCGAGGTGCAGCTGAACTTTCTTTAACCCCTATGCCTGTTTTAGTACATTAATTCGATAATGAAGCTACGGAAATTTTTCCCGCAATTTTTTTTAAACGGAGGCAAAAGCTTTGCCTCATCCATTAAATAAGAGAGAAAAGAGTTTGTTACAAATCACCCAATTACACGGCATGCGGATTATTCTCGCAAAATTAAAGACCCTAGCTTTTTTGCACCGGCGACGATCCAAAGGTTGGCCTCAGTAAAGATGGAGGAGAGCAAGATTGTCGGTGGAGCACTCTTATGTTTGAAAACTCTTATGCTACGCTTGCTCCAAATTGTCCATGACACGAGCATGGTGAGGGATGCCTTGGCTTGTCGGTGTGGCGGTCGTCAAGCGCAAGTACTCGCCCACCAATCTTTAACCGAGTCAAAGAAGGGCCAAGCGAAGTGTTCAGCCCGAGAATGAGGAATTTCGATGACCAATGACCAAAGCCTTCGAGTATAGCGGCATTTGTAGAAGAGGTGAGTTCCGATTCTTGCACCCTCTTGCAAAAGGGCAAAGATCACAATTTGGCCACCCACGCTTTGCCAACCTATCGGCGGTCCAAATTCTATCTTGGAGCGCCAACCAAGCAAAGAATTTGATTTTGAAGGTGCCCAAGCCTTCCAAACCATCTTATCCATGGGTGAGAGGACCATCCCTAGGTATTGCGCCTTGTATGCAGAGGTCACCGAGTATTGCCCACTTGCCGATATGTTTCAAAGGATGTCGCCCTCGGTGAGATCACGAGATGGACCTCAAGGAGGAGCATCCAAAGAGCGAAGAACTGTGTGACGGCTCAATGTAAACAACGGTGGGGGTTTGATCTTGAGTATCCACGATTGTGCTTGAGCGCCTCCCGACCTTCCAATTTTTTATCTTGGAGGCCTCATAGATGAGCAGAGCAATGTCCTTAGGCTTGCGCCCAAGGAGCCAAGGAGAGTCCTGAAGGGGTCTTCGCTACTACCAACGATGATGGTGGTGGAAGCATAGAAAAAGTTGAGGTCCTCCTCGTCGCATGGGTTTCCCATCCCCACCCACATCTTGGTGGCATCCTTCCATTCATACCACAACCACCGCAACCTGAGAGCCCGAGTGAACTTGTCGGTGTTGAGAACTTCAAGCCCCCCATACTCAAGAGGCCGGCAAGCAATCTCCCAATTCACCTTGCATTTTGCCCCCGTCGTCTTGTCCGAACCAGACCATAAGAAAGCTCTCTCGAGCTTGTTCACATTGAGAAGGATGGTTACGGAATGACCAGCGGGTGGCGGGTAGACCACTTGGGATGTGATCACGGACTTGACAAGGGTCGTCACCGATGGTGGTGATGTTTTGACCATCATAAGTTGATAACTTGCTCGCAACTTTGTCCACGAGAAATTGGAGGTCCATCAACTTGAGCTTCCAAACGGAGAGGGCAGCCCCAAGTATCGCAAGGGGAACGGGCCCGTGTTGCCGCAAACTTTGGGTTAGGCGGACCAAATCAAGATGGTTGCAGCGAATGGGCACCATAGAACTCTTCCGAAATTGGTGTAAAGGCCCGTGAACCTCCGAAACCCCTCAAAATGCTTGCAAGGTTGTCCACGCCCTTTTGACCGGGGCCAAGAAGACGGCTGGCCATCTCACAGACAGAGAGGTCCTCATCACGGCTCCCCTACCCCGGAGTTTATGGAGGAGCCCTTTCTCGTAGCTACATCTAGAATTCTTTGGAGCGGATCAATGGCGATGATGAAGAGAACGGGAGATGGGGTCTCCCCGTCAAGACCTTTCCCATGCCGAGGATGAAGAGCTAAGGAGGGCCGCAATCCAGTCCCGAATTTACTTGGGAAGCCTCGCCGTTGGAGAAGATCAAGCAAATACTCCTACTTAACAGAGTCAAGGCCTTATGTAATATCAAGCTTGAAAAGGAGGGAAGGTGTCTTCCTCTTGTGGAGGCGCCGAGCGAGATTAAGTAACATACAAAAAGTTGTCATGGATACTTTTGTTTTGATGAAGGCACTTTAAGCAGAAGGAAATATGCCCTAGAGGCAATAATAAAGTTATTATTTATTTCTTATATCATGATAAATGTTTATTATTCATGCTAGAATTGTATTAACCGTAAACATAATACATGTGTGAATACATAGACAAACAGATAGTCACTAGTATGCCTCTACTAGACTAGCTCATTAATCAAGATGGTTATGTTTCCTAACCATAGACATGTGTTGTCATTTGATTAATGGGATCACATCATTAGGAGAATGATGTGATTGACATGACCCATTCCGTTAGCTTAGCACTTGATCGCTTAGTATATTGCTATTGCTTTCTTCATGACCTATACATGTTCCTGTAACTATGAGATTATGCAACTCCTGCTTACCGGAGGAACACTTTGGTACTACCAAACGTCACAACGAATCGGGTGATTATAAAGGAGTACTACAGGTGTCTCCAAAGGTACTTGTTGGGTTGGCGATTTCGAGATTAGGTTTTGTCACTCCGATTGTCGGAGAGGTATCTCTCGGCCTTCTCGTAATACACATCACATAAAGCCTTGTAAGCATTACAACTAATGAGTTAGTTGTGAGATGATGTATTACGGAACGAGTAAAGAGATTTACCGTAACGAGATTGAACTAGGTATTGATACCGACGATCGAATCTCGGTAAGTAACATACCGATGACAAAGGGAACAACGATGTCGTTATGCGGTTTGACCGATAAAGATTTTCAGAGAATATGTAGGAACCAATATGGGCATCTAGGTTCCGCTATTGGTTATTGACCGAGAATGGTTCTAGGTCATGTCTACATAGCTCTCGAACCCGTAGGGTCCGCACGCTTAACGCTTCGGCGACAGCTCATTATGAGTTTATAAGTTTTGATGTACCAAGGTTGTTCGAGTCCCGGATGTGATCACGGACATGACGAGGAGTCTTGAAATGGTCGAGACATAAAGATTGATATATTGGAAGCCTATGTTTGACTTCGAAAGGTTCCGGATGAAAACAGGAAGTTACCGAACACCGGGGTTACCGAACCCCGGGGTCAATGGGCCTTGATGGGCCATAGGGAGAAGAGGAAGGGCCGGCCAGGCAGGCCGCCGCCCTCCCCCTCTAGTCCGAATAGGACAAGGAGAGGGGGCGGCGCCTCTTCCTCTTCCTCCTCCCCAATCCTAATCCAACTAGAGAAGGGGAGTCCTACCCCGTGGAGTAGGACTCTCCAGCGCGCTTTTGGCTGGCCGCACTTCTTGCTCCTTTATATACGGGGCAGGGGGCACCCCATGACACACAAGTTGATCAACGTGATCGTTTAGCCGCAGCGGTGCCCCCTCCACCATATTCCACCTCGGTCATATCGTCATGAGCTTAGGCGAAGCCCTGCACCGTGAAGCATCATCATCGCCACCACGCCGCCGGTTGACGGAACTCATCCCCGACGCTTTGCTGGATCGAGCACGGGATCGCCATCGAGCTGAACGGTGCTGAACTCGGAGGTGCCGTGACGCTCGTACTTGGATCGGTCGGATCGTGAAGACGCACGACTACATCAACCGCTGTGTTATAACGCCCGCTTTCGGTCACGAGGGTACGTGGACACACTCTCCTCTCTCGCTATGCCATCACCATGGTCTTGCGCAGCGAGGAAATTTTTGAAATTACTACGCTTCCCAACAGTGGCATCCGAGCCTGGTTTTGCGCGCTGATGTCATATGCACGAGTAGAACACAAGTGAGTTGTGGGCGATATAAGTCATACTGCTTACCAGCATGTCATACTTTGGTTCGGCGGTATTGTGAGATGCGGCCTGACCGACATTACGCCAGACGCTTACGTGAGACTGGTTTCACCGCTCGAGCACTAGTTTCTTAAAGGTGACCGCGGTGTCAGCTTTCTCACTTTAGTTGAACTGAAAAGCATACGCCCGTCCTTGCGAAGGTTAAAACAGCACCAACTTGACAAACTATCGCTGTGGTTTTGATGCGAGGTAAGAACGGTTCTTGCTCAGCCCGTAGCAGCCACGTAAAACTTGCAACAACAAAGTAGAGGACGCCTAACTTGTTTTTGCAAGGCATGTTGTGATGTGATGTGGTCAAGACGTGATGCTATATTTTATTGTATGAGATGATCATGTTTGGTAACCGAAGTTATCGGCAATCGGCAGGAGCCATATGGTTGTCGCTTATTGTATGAAATGCAAAGCCATGTAATTGCTTTACTTTATCACTAAGAAGTAGCGATAGTCATAGAAGCAATAGTTGGCTAGACGACAACGATGCTACGATGGAGATCAAGGTGTCGCTACCGGTGACGATGGTGATCATGACGGTAAGCTTCGGCGATGGAGATCACAAGCACAAGATGATGATGACCATATCATATCACTTATATTGATTGCATGTGATGTTTATCCTTTATGCATCTTATCTTGCTTTGATTGACGGTAGCATTATAAGATGATCTCTCACTAAAATTATCAAGAAGTGTTCTCCCTGAGTATGTGTTGGAAATATGCCCTAGAGGCAATAATAAAAGTGTTATTATTACATTTCTTTGTTCATGATGATTGTCTTTTATTCATGCTATAATTGTATTATCCGGAAATCGTGATACACGTGTGAATACATAGACCATAACATGTCCCTAGTGAGCCTCTAGTTGACTAGCTCGTTGGTCAACAGATAGTCATGGTTTCGACTATGGACATAGGATGTCATTGATAACGGATCACATCATTAGGAGAATGATGTGATGGACAAGACCCAATCCTAAGCATAGCACAAGATCGTAGTTCGCTTTGCTAGAGCTTTTCCAATGTCAAGTATCTCTTCCTTAGACCATGAGATCGTAACTCCGGATACCGTAAGAGTGCTTTGGTGTACCAAACGCCACAACGAATCGGGTGACTATAAAGGTGCACTAAGGTATCTCCGAAAGTGTCTGCTGGGTTGACACGGATCGAGATCGATTTGTCACCCGTATGACGGAGAGGTATCTCCGGCCCACTCGTAATGCATCATCATAATGAGCTCAAAGTGACTAAGTGGTTAGTCACGGATCATGCATTACGGTATTTAGTAAAGTGACTTGCCGTAACGAGACTGGACAAGGTATTGGGATACCGACGATCGAAGTCTCGCAAGTAACGCATCGATTGAGAAAGGGAATTGTATACGGGTTTGATTGAATCTCGACATCGTGGTTCATCCGATGAGATCATCGAGAGTATGTGGGAGCCAACATGGGTATCCAGATCCCGCTGTTGGTTATTGACCGGGAGGCATCTCGGTCATGTTCAGATATCTCCGAACCCGTAGGGTCTACACACTTAAGGTTCTGTGACGCTTAGGGTTGTAAAGATATTAGTATGCAGTAACCGAAAGTTGTTCGAGTCCTGATGAGATCCCGGACGCCACGAGGAGTTCTGGAATGGTCCGGAGGTAAAGATTTATTTATAGGAAGTCCAGTTTCGCCACCGGAAAGTTTTGGGGTCACTGTATTGTACCGGACCACCGGAAGGGTCCCGGGGTCCACCGGTGGGGCCACCTATCCCGGAGGGCCCCATGGGCTGAAGTGGCGTGAACCAGCCCCGGTGGGCTGGTGCGCCCACCCAAGGGCCCAAGGCGCCTAGGGTTGAAACCCTAGGGACCGTTGTTTCTCAGGCATACCGGTTGAAACCCTAGGGGCTGTTGCCTCTCGAGGGGCATGCGCCTGGTTGAAACCCTAAGGGGGGCTGCCTCGGGCCGCCCGATCTAGATGGATTCCAAGGGGCATGCGCCTCAGCCCCTATATATAGTGGAGGGAGGAAGGCCAGAAGACCCCGCATCTTGGCACCTCCTTCCCTTGCTACACCTCCTCCTCCCAGACGCTACGGGCCCTGCCGATCTCTTGCTGCATCCACCACCACGCCGTCAGGTTGCTGGATCTTTATCAACCTCTCCTTTGCCCTTGCTGGATCAAGAAGGAGGAGACGCCACGCTGACCGCACGTGTGTTGAACGCGGAGGTGCCGTCTGCTCGCGCTAGGATCTCCGGTGATTGGATCACGACGTACAACTACCTCAACCCCGTTCTTTGAACGCTCGCCGCGATCTACAAAGTGGTATGTAGATGCATCTCCCATGACTCGTTGTTTAGATGAACTCATAGATGGATCTTGGTGAAACCGTGAGGAAAAATTTTAATTTTCTGCAACGCTCCCCAACAAAGGGCATCATGAGCTAGGTCTATGTGTAGTTCTCTTTGCACGAGTAGAACACAATTTAGTTGTGGGCGGATCTTGTCAATTTACTTGCCGCTACTAGTCTTATCTTGCTTCCGCGGTATTGTGGGATGAAGCGCCCGACCAACCTTACACGACGCTTACGTGAGACCGTTCCACCGACTAACATGCACTAGTTGCATAAGGTGGCTGGCGGGTGTCTGCTCTCCCACTTTAGTTGGAGCGGATTCGATGAAAAGGGTCCTTATGAAGGGTAAATAGAAGTTGACAAGATCACGCCAGGTTATTCGAGGTAAGAAAACGCTTGCTAGAACCCAATTGCAGCCACGTAAAAGATGCAACAAAAATTAGAGGACGCCTAACTTGTTTTTGCAGCAATTGACATGTGATGTGATATGGCCAAGTTGTGATGAATGATGAATGACATATTGTGATGTATGAGATCATGTTCTTGTAATAGGAATCACGACTTGCATGTCGATGAGTATGACAACCGCAGGAGCCATAGGAGTTGTCTTTATTTTTGTATGACCTGCGTGTCATTGAAGAACGCCATGTAATTTACTTTACTTTATTGCTAAACGCGCTAGCCATAGAAGTAGAAGTAGTCGCTGGCGGATAACTTCATGGAGGCACAATGATGGAGATCATTGTGTCATGCCGGTGACAAGATGATCATGGAGCCTCAAGATGGAGATCAATGGAGTTTTATGATATTGGCCATATCATGTCACTACTATATAATTGCATGTGATGTTTATTATGTTTACACATCTTGTTTACTTAGAACGACGGTAGTAAATAAGATGATCCTTACAGCAATTTCAAGAAGTGTTCTCCCTAATCTGCACCGCTATAAAGTTCGTCGCTTCTAAGCACCACGTGATGATCGGGTGTGATGGATTCTTACGCTCACATACAACGGGTGTAAGACAGATTTACACACGCAAAACACTTAGGGTTAACTTGACGAGCCTAGCATGTACAGACATGGCCTCGAACACGGAGACCGAAAGGTCGAACACGAGTCGATAGAAGATACGATCAACATGAGAATGTTCACCGACGATGACTAGTCCGTCTCACGTGATGATCGGACACGGCCTAGTCGACTCGGATCGTATCACTTAGATGACTAGAGGGATGTCTAATCTGAGTGGGAGTTCATTGTAATAATTTGATTAGATGAACTTAATTATCATGAACTTAGTCTAAAACTTTTGAATGATATGTCTTGTAGATCAAATGGCCAACGCCATGTCAACTTGAACTTCAACGCTGCTCCTAGAGAAAACCAAGCTGAAAGATGACGGCAGCAACTATAATGGACTGGGTCCGAACTTGAGGATCATCCTCATAGCTGCCAGAAACAATATGTCCTAGAAGGACCGCTAGGTGACGCCCCTGTCCCTGCAGAACCAAGACATTATGAATGCTTGGCAGTCTCGGCTGATGATTACTCCCTCGCTCAGTGCGGCATGCTTTACAGCTTAGAACCGGGCTCCAAAAGCGCTTTTGAGCATCACGGAGCATATGAGATGTTCGAGGAGCTGAAACTTGTTTTCCAAGCTCACGCCCGGGTCGAGAGATATGACATCTCCGACAAGTTCTACAGTTGTAAGATGGAGGAAAATAGTTCTGTCAATGAGCACATTCTCAAGATGTCTGGGTTGTACAACCGTATGACCCAAATTGAATATTAACCTCCCCGATGAGGCGGTCATTGACAGAATCCTCCAGCCGCTTCCACCAAGCTACAAGAGCTTTGTGATGAACTACAATATGCAGGGGATGGTAAAGACCATTCATGAAGTATTCTATGCTGAAGTCAGCCGAGGTTGAAATCAAGAAAGAACATCAAGTGTTGATGGTCAATAAGACCACTAAGTTTAAGAAGGGCAAGGGCAAGAAGAACTTCAAGAAGGACGGCAAGGAGGTTGCCGCTACCTGCAAGCAAGTTGCCGAAGAAGTCAAAGAATGGACCCAAGCCTGAGACTGAGTGCTTTTATTGCAAGGAAGGGTCATCGAAGCGGAACTGCCCCAAATACTTAGCGGACAAGAAGGCCGCAACACCAAAGGTATATTTGATATACATGTAATTGATGTGTACCTTACCAAGACTCGTAGTAACTCCTGGGTATTTGATACCGTGCCGCTGTTCATATTTGTAACTCACAGCAGGAGCTGCGGAATAAGCGGAGACCGGCGGCGACGAGGTGACGATGCGCTGCGGAATGGTTCCAGAGTCGATGTGATCGCCGCCGCACGCTACCTCTTCATTTACCCACGGGATTAGTTATAAACCTTAATAATTGTTATTTGGTGCCAAGTTTGAGCATGAATATTGTATCTGGATCTCCTTAATGCGAGATGGCTACTCATTTAAACCGAGAATAATGGTTGTTCTATTTATATGAGAGATATGTTTTATGGTCATGTCTGATGGTCAATGGTTTATTCTTAATGAATCTCGAGTTTAGTATTACACATGTTCATAGCGTGAATACCAAAAGATGTAAAGTTGATAACGATAGTCCCACATACTTGTGGCATCGCCGCTTTGGTCACATTGGTGTCAAGCGCATGAAGAAGCTCCATGCTGATGGACTTTGGAGTCTCTTGATTATGAATCATTTGACACATGCAAACCATGCCTCATGGGCAAGATGACCAAGACTCCATTCTCTCGAACAATGGAGCGAGCAACCAACTTGTTGGAAATCATACATACCGATGTGTGCGGTCCAATGAGCGTTGAGGCTCATGGAGGATATCGTATGTTCTCACTCACAGATGACTTGAGTAGATATGGGTATGTCTACTTGATGAAACACAAGTCTGAGACCTTGAAAAGTTCAAGGAATTTCAGAATGAAGTAGAGAATCAACGGACCGAAAGATAAAATTTTACGATCGGATCGTGGAGGAGAATATTTAAGTCACGAATTTGGTACACACTTAAGAAAATGTGGAATCGTTTCACAACTAACGCCGAACACCTCAGCGAACGGTGTGTCCGAACGTCCGAATCGCACTCTATTGGATATGGTGCGTCTATGATGTCTCTTACTAATTTACCGCTATCATTTTGGGGATACGCCTAGAGACAGCTACATTCACTTTAAATAGGGCACCGCCTAAGTCCGCTGAGACGACACCGTATGAATTATGGTTTGGGAAGAAACCTAAGCTGTCGCTTCTAAAAGTTTGGGGATGCGATGCTTATGTCAAGAAACTTCAACCTGAAAAGCTTGAACCCAAGTCGGAAAAATGCGCTTCATAGGATACCCTAAAGAAACCGTAGGGTATACCTTTACTTAAGATCCGAGGGCAAGATCTTTGTTGCCAAGAACGGATCCTTTCTCGAAAAGAGTTTCTCTCGAAAGAAGTAAGTGGAGGAAAGTAGAACTCGATGAAGTACTACCTCTTGAATAGGATAGTAGTGCAGCTCAGAAAATGTTCCTGTGATGCCTACACCAACCAAGAGGAAATTCATGATGATGATCAAGGTACTTCGGATCAAGTTGCTACTGAACTTCAGAGGTCCACTAGGACACGCCCGCACTGAGTGGTACGGCAACCCTGTCTTGGAAATCATGTTGTTAGACAACAATGAACCTTCGAACTATGAAGAAGCGATGGCGGCCCAGATTCCAACAAATGGCTAGAAGCCATGAAGTCCGAGATAGAATCCATGTATGAAAACAAAGTGTGGACTTTGACCGACGGTTCGATGATCGGCGAGCGATAGAAAACAAATGGATCTTTAAGAGGAAGACGGACGCGATGGTAATGTCACCATCTATAAAGCTCGACTTGTCGCTAAGGGTTATCGGCAAGTTCAAGGGATTGACTACGATGAGACTTTCTCTCCCGTAGCGAAGCTTAAGTCCGTCTCAATCATGTTAGCAATTGCCGATACTATGATTATGAGATATGGCAGATGGACGCCAAAACAGCGCTCCTTAATGGATATCTTAAGGAAGAGCTGTATATGATGCAGCCGAGGGTTTTGTCGATCCTAAGAACGCTAACAAAGTATGCAAGCTCCAACGATCCATTTATGGGCTGGTGCAAGCATCTCGAGTTAGAACATTCGCTTTGATGAGATGATCAAAGCGCTTAGTTTATGCAGACTTATGGAGAAGCCTGCTACAAGAAAGTGAGTGGGAGCTCAGAGCATTTCTCATATTATATGTAGATGACATACTGATGGGAAATGATATAGAATTCTTGGACAGCATTAAGGCCTACTTGAATAAGTGTTTTCAATGAAGGACCTTGGAGAAGTTGTTATATATTAGGCATCAAGATCTATAGAGATAGATCGAGACGCCTCATAGGTCTTTCACAAAGCACATACCTTGATAAGATTTTGAAGAAGTTCAAATGGATCAGTCCAAGAAGGGTTCTTGCCAGTATTGTAAGGTGTGAGATTGAGCTCAGCTCAATGCCCGACCACGGCAAAAGATAAAGAAGAGATGAGTGTCATCCCTATGCCTCAGCCATAGGATCTATTATGTATGCCATGTTGTGTACCAGACTGATGTAAACCTTGCCGTAAGTTTGGTAGGAAGGTACCAAAGTAATCCCGCAAGGAACACCGACAGCGGTCAAGAATATCCTGGCACCGAAAAGGACAAAGGACATGTTTCGCTTATGGAGGTGACGAAGAGCTCGTCAGAACGGGTTACGCCGACGCTTAGCTTCGACACGATCTGATGACTCTAAGTCACAAACCGGATACGTATATGTTGAATGGTGGAGCAAGAAGCTGGTGCAGCTGCAAGCAGAGCGCCGTGGCGGATCTACATGTGAAGCGGAGTACATGGCAGCCTCGGAGGCAGCGATGAAGCAATTTGGGTGAAGGAGTTCATCATCGACCTAGGAGTCATACCCAATGCGCCGGGCCGATCAAACTCTTCCGTGACAACACCGAGCTATTGCACTTGCCAAGGAGCCCAGGTTTCACAAGAAGACCAGGCACATCAAGCGCCGCTCAACTCCATCCGTGAAAACGTTCAGGATGGAGACATAGAAATTTGCAAAGTACATACGGATCTGAATGTCGCAGATCCGCTGACTAAACCTCTCTCGAAAGCAAAACATGATCAACACCGTAACTCTATGGGTGTTCGATTCATCACAATGTAACTAGATTATTGACTCTAGTGCAAGTGGGAGACTGTTGGAAATATGCCCTAGAGGCAATAATAAAAGTGTTATTATTATATTTCTTTGTTCATGATGATTGTCTTTATTCATGCTATAACTGTATTATCCGGAAATCGTGATACACGTGTGAATACATAGACCATAACATGTCCCTAGTGAGCCTCTAGTTGACTAGCTCGTTGGTCAACAGATAGTCATGGTTTCGACTATGGACAATGGATGTCATTGATAACGGATCACATCATTAGGAGAATGATGTGATGGACAAGACCCAATCCTAAGCATAGCACAAGATCGTAGTTCGCTTTGCTAGAGCTTTTCCAATGTCAAGTATCTCTTCCTTAGACCATGAGATCGTAACTCCCGGATACCGTAAGAGTGCTTTGGTGTACCAAACGCCACAACGAATCGGGTGACTATAAAGGTGCACTACAGTATCTCCGAAAGTGTCTCTGGGTTGACACGGATCGAGATCGATTTGTCACTCCGCATGACGGAGAGGTATCTCGGCCCACTCGTAATGCATCATCATAATGAGCTCAAAGTGACCAAGTGGTTAGTCACGGATCATGCATTACGGTACGAGTAAAGTGATTCTTGCCGGTAACGAGACCGAACAAGGTATTGGGATACCGACGATCGAAGTCTCGCAAGTAACGCATCGATTGACAAAGGGAATTGTATACGGGTTTGATTGAATCTCGACATCGTGGTTCATCCGATGAGATCATCGAGGAGTATGTGGGAGCCAACATGGGTATCCAGATCCCGCTGTTGGTTATTGACCGGAGAGGCATCTCGGTCATGTTCAGATATCTCCAACCCGTAGGGTCTACACACTTAAGGTTCTGAGACGCTTAGGGTTGTAAAGATATTAGTATGCAGTAACCGAAGTTGTTCGAGTCCTGGATGAGATCCCTGACGTCACGAGGAGTTCCGGAATGGTCCGGAGGTAAAGATTTATATATAGGATGTCCAGTTTCGCCACCGGAAAGTTTTGGGGTCACTGTATTGTACCGACCACCGGGGGTCCTGGGTCCACCGGTGGGGCCACTTATCCCGGAGGGCCCCATGGGCTGAAGTGGCGGGAACCAGCCCCGGTGGGCTGGTGCGCCCACCCAAGGGCCCAAGGCGCCTAGGGTTGAAACCCTAGGGGACTGCTGTTCTCGAGGGGCATGCGCCTGGTTGAAACCGAGGGGGCCGTTGTTCTCGAGGGGCATGCGCCCCCGGTTGAAACCCTAAGGGGGGCCGCTGTTCTGGGCCGCCCCATCTAGATGGGATTCCAAGGGGCATGCGCCTCTAGCCCCTATATATAGTGGAGGGAGGAAGGGCAGGAAGACCCCGATCTTGGCACCTCCTTCCCCTTGCTACACCTCCTCCTCCCGCAGACGCTACGGCCCCCGCCGGATCCTCGCTGCATCCACCACCACGCCGCCGCGTTGCTGGATCTTCATCAACCTCTCCTTTCCCTTGCTGGATCAAGAAGGAGGAGACGCCACGCTGACCGCACGTGTGTTGAAAGCGGAGGTGCCGTCTGCTCGCGCTAGGATCTCCGGTGATTGGATCACGATGTGTACAACTACCTCAACCTCGCTTTTTGAACGCTTCCGCCGCGATCTACAAAGTGGTATGTAGATGCATCTCCCATGACTCGCTGCTTAGATGAACTCATAGATGGATCTTGGTGAAACCAGAGGAAAATTTTTAATTTTCTGCAACGCTCTCAACAGATGCACCGCTATGTAAGTTCTTCGTGCTGAGACACCACGTGATGATCGGGTGTGATAGGCTCTACGCTCAAATACAACGGTGCAAAACAGTTGCACAAGCGGAATACTCAGGTTAAATTTGACGAGCCTAGCATATAACAGATATGGCCTCGGAACACGGAGACCGAAAGGTCGAACGTGAATCATATGGTAGATATGATCAACATAGTGATGTTCACCATTGAAACTACTCCATCTCACGTGATGATCGGACATGGTTTAGTTGATTTGGATCACGTAATCACTTAGATGACTAGAGAGATGTCTGTCTAAGTGGGAGGTTTTTAATATGATTAATTAAACTTAAATTTATCATGAACTTAGTACCGATAGTATTTTTGCTTGTCTATGTTTATCTAGATAGATGGCTCGTGCTGTTGTTCCGCTGAATTTTAATGTGTTCCTTGAGAAAGCAAAGTTGAAAGATGATGGTAGTAATTACACGGACTGGGTCCGTGAATTTGAGGATTATCCTCATTGCTGCACAAGAGAATTATGTCCTGAAGCACCGCTGGTGCCAGCTCGCATAGAGCAACGCCGTGGTTGTGAACGCCCCGCAGAGCAAAGCTGATGACTACTCGATAGTTCAGTGTGCCATTCTTTACGACTTAGAACCGGGTCTTCAACGATGTTTTGAACGTCATGGAGCATATGAGATGTTCCAGGAGTTGAAGTTAATATTTCAAGCAAATGCCCGGATTTAGAGATATGAAGTCTCCAATAAGTTCCATAGCTGCAAGATGAAGGAGAATAGTTCTGTCAGTGAACATATACTCAAAATGTCTGGGTATAATAATCACTTGATTCAACTGGGAGTTACTCTTCCGGATGATAGTTTCATTGACAGAATTCTCCAATCACTGCCACCAAGCTACAAGAGCTTCGTGATGAACTATAATATGCAAGGGATGACTAAAACAATTCCCGAGCTCTTCGCAATGCTAAAAGCTGCGGAGGTAGAAATCAAGAAAGAGCATCAAGTGTTGATGGTCAACAAGACCACTAGTTTCAAGAAAAAGGGCAAAGGGAAGAAGAAGGGGAACTTCAAAAAGAACAGCAAGAAAGTTGCTGCTCAAGAGAAGAAACCCAAGTCTGGACCTAAGCCTGAAATCGAGTGTTTTACTGCAAGCAAACCGACACCGAAGTGGAACTGCCCCAAGTATTTGGCGGATAAGAAGGATGGCAAGGTGATCAAAGGTATATGTGATATACATGTTATTGATGTGTACCTTACTAATACTCGCAGTAGTACTGGTATTTGATACTGGTTCTGCTAATATTTGCAACTCAAACAGAACTACGGATTGCTTAAGATTGGCTAAGGACGAGGTGACGGCGCGCTGGGAAATGGTTCCAAAGTCGATGTGATCGCGGTCGGCACGCTACCTCTACATCTACCATCGGGATTAGTTTTAGACCTAAATAATTGTTATTTGGTGCCAGCGCTACATGAACATTATATCTGGATCTTGTTTCATGCGTAGACGGTTATTCATTTAAGACAGAGAATAATGGTTGTTCTATTTATATGAATAATATCTTTTATGGTCATGCACCCTTGAAGAATGGTCTATTTTATTGAATCTCGATAGTAGTAATACACATATTCATAGTGTTGAAACCAAAAGATGCAGAGTTGATAATGATAATGCAACTTATTTGTGGCAATCGCCGCTTGGGTCATATCGGTGTAAAACGATGAAGAAACTCCATACCGATGGGCTTCGAATCACTTGATTATGAATCACTTGGTACTTAAGTAACCGTGCCTCATGGGCAAGATGACTAAAACGCCGCTTCTCCGAACTATGGAGCGAGCAACTGATTTGTTGGAAATCATACATACCGATGTTTGTGGTCCAATGAATGTTGAAGCACATATGGTATCGTTATTTTCTCACCTTCACAGATGATTTGAGCAGATATGGGTATATCTACTTAATGAAACACAAATCTGAAACATTTGAGAAGTTCAAAGAATTTCAGAGTGAAGTGGAAAATCATCGAACAAGAAAATAAAGTTTCTACGATCTGATCGTGGAGGAGAATATTTGAGTTACGAGTTTAGTTTACATTTGAAACAATGTGGAATAGTTTCAACTCACGCCACCCGAACACCACAGAGAAATGGTGTGTCCGAACGCCGTAATCGTATTTTACTTGATATGGTGCGATCTATGATGTCTCTTATTGATTTACCGCTATCGCTTTGGGGATATGCTTTAGAGACGGCCGATTCACGCTAAATAGGGCACCATCTAAGTCCGCTGAGACGACACCGTATGAACTGTGGTTTGGCAAGAAACCAAAGTTGTCGCTTTAAAGTTTGGGGTCATGCTTATGTGAAGAAACTTCAACCAGATAAGCTCGAACCCAAATCGGAGAAATGTGTCTTCATAGGATACCCAAAGGAGACAGTTGAGTACACCTTCTATCACAGATCTGAAGGCAAGATTTTCGTTGCTAAATTCGGATCCTTTCTAGAGAAGGAGTTTCTCTCGAAAGAAGTGAGTGGGAGGAAAGTAGAACTTGATGAGATAATCAGATCTGCTCCCTTATTGGAAGGTAGTTCACCACAAGAAATGGTTCCTGTGACAACTACACCAATTAGTGAGGAAACTAATGATGTTGACCATGAAACTTCAGATCAAGTTGCTACTGAACTTCGTAGGTCAACCAGAGTAAAATACGCACCAGAGTGGTACGGTAATCCTATTCTGTAAGTCATGTTACTTGACCATGGCGAACCTACAAACTATGAAGAAGTGATGGTGAGCCCAGATTCCGCGAAATGGCTGGAAGCCATGAAATCTGAGATGGGATCCATGTATGAAAACAAAGTATGGACTTTGGTTGACTTGCCCGATGGTCGGCAAGCCATTGAGAATAAATGGATCTTTAAGAAGAAGACTGACGCTGATGGTAATGTAACTGTTCACAAAGCTCGACTTGTTGCGTAAAGGTTTTCGACAACTTCAAGGGGTTGACTACGATGAGACTTTCACCAGAGCGATGCTTAAGTCTGTCCGAATCATGTTAGCAATTGCCGATTTTATGATTATGAAATTTGGCAAATGGATGTAAAACTGCATTCTTGAATGGATTTCTAGAAGAAGAGTTGTATATGATGCAACCAGAAGGTTTTGTTGATCCAAAGGGTGCTAACAAAGTGTGCAAGCTCCAGCAATCAATTTATGGTCCTGCAAGCCTCTCGAGTTAGAATAAACGCTTTGATAGTGTGATCAAAGATATGGATTTATACAGACTTTGGAGAAGCCTGTATTTACAAGAAAGTGAGTGGAGCTCAGAGCATTTCTGATATTATATGTGGACGATATATTATTGATTGGAAATGATATAGAATTTCTGGATAGCATAAAAGGATACTTGAATAAAAGTTTTCAATGAAAGACCTCGTGAAGTTGCTTACATATTGGGCATCAAGATCTATAGAGATAGATCAAGACGCTTAATTGACTTTCACAAAGCACATACCTTGATAAAGTTTTGAAAAGTTCAAAATGGATCAGTGCAAAGAAAGGTTTTTACCTGACATAAGGTGTAAGATTGAGTCGACTCAATGCCCACCACAGCAGAAGATAGAGAGAAAATGAAAGATGTTCCTATGCTTCAGCCATAGGCTCTATCATGTATGCTATGCTGTGTACCAGACCTGATGTATGCTTAGCAAGAAGCTTAGCAGGAAGGTACCAAAGTAATCCAGAGTGGATCATCGACAGCGGTAAAGAACATCCTGAAATACCCGAAAAGGACTAAGGATATGTTTCTCGATATGGAGGTGACAAAGAGCTAGTCGTAAATAGTTACGCCGATGTAAGCTTTGACACTGATCCGGACGATTCTAAATAGCAAACCGGATACGTGTTTTTATTAAACGGTGGAGCTGTCATTGGTGCAGTTCTAAACAAAGGCCGTATGGATCTACATGTGAAGCGGAGTACATAGCTGCTTCGAAGCAGCAAATGAAGGAGTCTGGATGAAAGAGTTCATTTCCGATCTAGGTGTAATACCTAGTGCATCGACCAATGAAGATCTTCTCGACAATATCGTGCAATTGCCTTAGCAAAGGAATCCAGATTTCACAAGAGGACCAAGCATATCAAGAGACGCTCAATTCCATTCGACCAAGTCCAAGTGGGAGACATAGAGATTTGCAAAATACATACGGATCTGAATATTGCAGACCCGCTGACTAAGCATCTTCCACGAGCAAAACATGATCAGCACCAAGACTCCATGGGTGTTAGAATCATTACCGTAATCTAGATTATTGACTCTAGTGCAAGTGGGAGACTGAAGGAAATATGCCCTAGAGGCAATAATAAAGTTATTATTTATTTCTTATATCATGATAAATGTTTATTATTCATGCTAGAATTGTATTAACCGGAAACATAATACATGTGTGAATACATAGACAAACAGATAGTCACTAGTATGCCTCTACTAGACTAGCTCATTAATCAAGATGGTTATGTTTCCTAACCATAGACATGTGTTGTCATTTGATTAATGGGATCACATCATTAGGAGAATGATGTGATTGACATGACCCATTCCGTTAGCTTAGCACTTGATCGCTTAGTATATTGCTATTGCTTTCTTCATGACCTATACATGTTCCTGTAACTATGAGATTATGCAACTCCTGCCACGGAGGAACACTTTGGTACTACCAAACGCACAACGAATCGGGTGATTATAAAGGAGTACTACAGGTGTCTCCAAAGGTACTTGTTGGGTTGGCGATTTCGAGATTAGGTTTTGTCACTCCGATTGTCGGAGAGGTATCTCTGGCCTTCTCGTAATACACATCACATAAAGCTTGTAAGCATTACAACTAATGAGTTAGTTGTGAGATGATGTAGTACGGAACGAGTAAAGAGACTTACCGGTAACGAGATTGAACTAGGTATTGGATACCGACGATCGAATCTCGGGTAAGTAACATACCGATGACAAAGGGAACACCGTATGTCGTTATGCGGTTTGACCGATAAAGATTTTCATAGAATATGTAGGAACCAATATGGGCATCCAGGTTCCGCTATTGGTTATTGACCGAGAATGGTTCTAGGTCATGTCTACATAGCTCTTGAACCCGTAGGGTCCGCACGCTTAACGCTTCGGCGATGAGTTCATTATGAGTTTATAAGTTTTGATGTACCAAGGTTGTTCGGAGTCCCGGATGTGATCACGGACATGACGAGGAGTCTCGAAATGGTCGAGACATAAAGATTGATATATTGGAAGCCTATGTTTGGACTTCGGAAAGGTTCCGGAACCCCCCGGGGGGTCAATGGGCCTTGATGGGCCATAGGGAGAAGAGGAAGGGCCGGCTGGGGGCCGCCGCCGCCTCCCCTCTAGTCCGAATAGGACAAGGAGAGGGGGGCGCCTCTTCCTCTTCCTCCTCCCCAATCCTAATCCAACTAGGAGAGGGGGGAGTCCTACTCCCGGGGAGTAGACTCTCCAGCGCCGCTCTTTGGCTGGCCGCACCCCTTGCTCCTTTATATACGGGGCAGGGGGCACCCCATGACACACAAGTTGATCTACGAATCGTTTAGCCGTGCGGTGCCCCTCCACCATATTCCACTCGGTCATATCGTCATGAGCTTAGGCGAAGCCCGCGCCGTGAAGCATCATCATCGCTACCACGCCGTCAGGTCGACGGAACTCATCCCCGACGGTTTGCTGGATCGAGCACGGGATCGCCATCGAGCTGAACGGTGCTGAACTCGGAGGTGCCGTGACGCTCGGTACTTGGATCGGTCGGATCGTGAAGACGCACGACTACATCAACCGCTGTTATAACGCCCGCTTTCGGTTCACGAGGGTACGGGACACACTCTCCCTCTCGCTGCTATGCCATCACCATGGTCTTATGCGTAGCGTGAAATTTTTTGAAATTACTAC